>LUCM01000171.1:103777-116341 GCA_008360955.1 Fasciolopsis buskii
ATCCACTTTTGGTTTTTACCAACGGCTGGGCTAATTTCGTTGAAAAAATGCGGTTTTTGCGCATGACGCTGCAGTCAAGCGAGTTTAACATGGGTTAATAGAATTATCGTCATTTATTAGAGCAGCACGGAATGACTTCGCAATATTCTGTGGGCTTTTTACATAAGTTTCTTTGTGAATAATATACGGGACTCGAGTCGCTGAGGATCTGGAAGTAGTTCCGATCTTAAGCAGCTTTGCCAGTGTTGCGTTTGAGGTGGGGTGGTCTAGAGCTATCAGCTGTTGTGTTTTGTTTTTGTACCGTTTCCGGATTTTCAGTTATGCGATTTATTTGCATAAACAGCGAAAAATCTCTGGCCTTGAAAAAGCCCGCTGGAGTTTAAGGAGGTTGCAATTTATTCGGTCATAATAAGCCCGTTTGGGCAGCATGCTTAGAGTATGGAGCAGATTAATAGCGTCAGTGCACTTGTTCAGTTTAGAGAATAACCGGTCGGCTACCGCCTACACTTCTGATGTTAGAAAAATGGGTCACAGTTGGAGTTACGAACTAGATGAGATTGACGACTCCAGCCAGGCCTAAAATATGGACTACGGTAACGAGTATCTATTCAGTAAAGGAAATTTAAATAAAAAGCTAACCGGCAGATGAACACATCCAAGCAAACTAGCCTTAGTGATTTTCTTGAAGGGTGTTAAGCCTATCCTAAATATCAAGTCAATAACATTGCGGTGTTGGTTTGAGAGAGTTACCTATAATGAGGCTGACCAGAAAGGTATCGGAAAATTCTGAGCATAGGCCAGACTTAGCAGGCATTCCCTTTGGATAAATCAAAAGGGAGATTTTAGCTTTGATTAGGTGTGACGTTCCGGAAGCACATTGGATTTCAGAGCAAAGGCCGGGTGGCAGAGAGTACCTCAGCCACTTTCGCATGCTGTGGGGATGAGTGGCATTATGTCCTTCCAGCTACACGGCCTGCTAGGTTGGGTTGACCAGCAGCGCATCCGTCGGGCATTTTGGGTCAAGAAAACAATTGGCAAGGATGTATAAAATGGATTTTGCAAGCGTGTAGTAATTAGATGAGGGTACCCAGTGCAGGATGCATAATTCGCTGCCATGGTGAAGCCAGCCACTGATTTCGTGAGCGGCCACATTTTAGTTCCCACACCATGAAGGAGCGGAGCAAAATCAAGACCCAGCTTTCGCACTTACGAGGCCAAAAATTTGCATCGTAAGTCGGCAAGGGAAGAAAACTTGAGTGTAAGATATACAAAATCCATTGAAAAGACTTCTGAAAGGGCTACACTGCAACAGTACCAATCATTTAGGGCGCGCTTATCATCCGTAGATGGTAACTACCTCATCACCTAGTGGTTAACCCTGGAAGTCCGGAGAAATTGCCCAAAGTCCTAGACTGCGGTGCTATGCACCATGCACGGTCGCTAAGCGCCCTGCTCTACCAGGATCCAGACATGACGATAAATCTCGTGGAGCTATTACCGCTACTTCTGAAGGAACGAGTCGCTGTACCACGTGAATTGAAAGAGATGTTCCCGCAGGTGGGAGTGACTGAGAGCGATTGGTGGTGCTCCGATTCCCATGGTGGCTACAAGGAGACTCGTTAGTGGAGCCCCATGCGTACCAAATGACCGCATAACCGTCTGGAGCAAAATTCTCTTTTTTTGTTCCATCTGCGCTTTGCAGAAAACGGCCGGATCGTTTGTCTTTGGCTATGACGCAGCAGTGTCGAAGGCAATAAGGATCGGTTTCTACTCTGACAATTGCCTAACGTCTTTCGCCACCTATATCAAGCCGGTCACGTCTGCCGGGGGCATTGGAATATTGCTACACCCGGGGGGATTCCACTTCAGGAAAGAGACCCAAATTCACAGAAATTATCAGCGACGCTGTGGGCCGGGATGCCAAAGTCACCGGTGCGTCCCTCCCGTCGGCTGCGGGCGTCCCAGAAAGCATTGAATGAATCAGGGAACACTATTAGTGATGCTTTTTTCCTCCGCTTTGAGCCAGCAGATGAACTGACTACCAGGAGGACTGTTCAGTCAAACTTTTCTTGGGCCGGTTGCTCCACAGTGCCGTCCACTAAGCAGCTGCTTAAAAATTGTGCAGATTCTTCCTAGGTTGAGATCAGCCACCAAACCAGTTGGGCACCTTTTTATGAGTGGGCTAAGCTGACATTTTGGAAACCGTTGGGGTGTTTAGGATTACAAAAAACCCCATGTCGACAGGTTTGCACGTGTTTCGCAAAGCTTCAGAGAACGAATGCGGTGTCGTGGCTTACGCCTGCTGAAGTCCCGGAAACGAATCAAAGTGCGGTGTCTTATTGTTCGATAAGTCTAAGGCGGCACCCAGAAACCTCTAACGATGCATCGGCTTGTACTCTCGGCGATGGTCCTTGGGATCAATGTTGCAGAGGTGATTGAGGGAGACTTACCCAAAGCACTCCAAAAAGTGTGGCGCTGGATCGATCGAAACATTGTTCATCAGTACATAAATAAAACATTGTGGCATTTTAGCACAATCGCGGCCAATAGACTAGGTGCGATCCATCGATATACAATAGCGTCAAAGTATCCACCTCAAAGACAACAAATTTGACCTATCAATCAGGGGGATGTCAAGTGAATATTTTAGGTGGTCTAACGTTTCTGCATGAATAAGTAGCGCCATCCCACCGGTCTGTGTCTATTGCACCCCACAATTGGGTAGAAATGAAAACGATAAAATGTGTAATAGACTCCATTTCATGCCCAAATCCGCGAAAAATTTGTGGTGATACTCGGACCAGTAAATTTCGCAGAGAGTTGCGGCATGGCTGATTAGGTTCTTGTTATATATCTGTGACGTGTATTCTCATAGTAACGGTGGCATAATGAGGGTGGGTAACGCGTCACTAGAATAAATGTGATAAGTTAGGCTTAGAGTGATAAGAACGGTATAGAAGGGGGAGTCAGGCAAAATAGCAAGAAGCTGGGCTAAGCAACGCTGGTTGTGGCAGTTATGTTAAGCGATTATTAACGACCTCTTATGAATCGAGGGTCGACTGATGCGCACGAACTGCCCAGCAGGCTATAAGCATCAGGTAATCATGTTCAATCGTCATCCGATCAGAGACCAATTAATTACCCATCGTCAAACTGAGGCAGGTCACGCGGGCACTTCTCAGTTCCTACCATCCCCTAGAGGGCAACACTGGACAGTGGAGGGGAACAATGCCTTGAGAAGAGTAACAGAAAAATGAGCAGTAATCCGCAGATTGACCACCTTAGTCGGTCAGCAGCTGAAGACTCCGCTGAACCAAAGTCAAGCGAAGAATGGGTGGTGGAGTTTGCCCTCCTAAGATATAGTCCGCTTTTGGGCCGAAGCGGTCGGGCCTGGGAGGAAAGTTTCTAACTATTTTTTCACCTGATTTCAGATCCGCTCGGTTCACATGGAGGTCGCATTTAAGTTGGATACTGAAACGTTTATCATGATCTTGTTGAGGGTTAAAAGCAGACTAGAATCACCAAGAGAGATATACGGCGATAATGGCGGCAAAATCGTCGGGCGGGCCTCAGAGCCAAAAGACGGTTTACTTCACCTCGACCAAAAGAGAACGTGTAACCCAGTAGCACTCAAACCCCAGGCCGGGTCTGGCAGCCTATGATCCCATCAGTTCGGGGGCTGATGATAGTTCGGGCGATAAATTTCGTGATCACCGATGAAGTCTTAGGCTCGTATCTTGTAGAGTTCGAACGTATCCTGAACATGAGACCCCTAGTAACAGTGTCCTTCGATGCGAAGTATTAGTCGACATTGACGCGCATACCTCGACCCAGATATAGCAACGGCATGCCTGTGAGCGGTGTCACCAAAAGTAACTACTAACGCCGCTGAAAGCAGGTAAACAATATAGAAAACACTCTGGCGAAGGTGATTGAAAGAAAACCTACTGAGTCTGCAGTCTAAGCAGAAGTAGTCGTGTGGGAAACGTAAGTTTAACAAGGCTGATTTTGCCCTGGTAGACGCAGAAACAACGAAAAACAAAGATAATGATTGATGGCCAGGCTTGTGCCGATGGTTTGGTCTGAACGGCATATAAATGCGGCTACTGGCATATTGTTTAGGCATAAGTAATTTGTGCTCACTTGAGTAAGGCGGCTAAATCGTAGGGTGAAAAAATACGGGTTGAGTTGGCACAACGTCGTAAGTTCACGCAAATCCCAAAGGAATGAAAGCAACAGATTTGCCGCTGTAAGCTCTATCAAATCAACTGTCCCGGGGGCACAAGGAAGAGATGGGAACAAGAGCAGGCTATTGGCCTAGGAAACCAGCCACTCCGAGGAATTCCGGGGGTCAATGTAACATGGCGATTCATTGACTAATTTCTTGCCTCTGTTCTTCCGTTCCTTTTTTCTCAAGTCTGACTGTTTATGCCGAACTTCCTCGCAGCGACAAAGCAAACTGCCATAAAACACGGTTTATTGCGACTTCACCAAATGTTCGAAAAATAATATTGACCGGGGAGAGCTAAGACGATAAAAGGAAAGGCAAATGTTTTGTACAGAAAAAAGACGGACAGAATTAGCGACGCTGCGGGGAAGTTCGACATAAATAGTCAGGCTTGGGAAAAGGGAACTGAAGAAAAGTAGGAAGGATTTTTCAGTTGAGCACTTTGTTATTGGTTAGTTCGACTGCTTTTGAATTTTCCCTTTAAATACAGTGTACTTTCTTACCTTTCAACTGTTTTCTTTGTGTGAATTGGATGGAGATTAATTAATTAGTTGAAGCTATCATAATCTGCGCATTCAGGAGCTGCATTGCAGCAACAGGATTCAGGTATCTGAACAATATCGGATGAAATCTGGTGGACGCTATCGGTATTCTGTTACATTTCAAACGAAACGGACAGCGTTTTAGCCCATCTAATGACACGGGGTCGGTAATATCAAGAAACCTTTCTAAATGTCTTCAGATTCACATGCAATAATTCACCATGTGATATCATCACTCAACTTACCATAAAGAAACCATGGAAGCAGTGTACAGCTGTCTCATCCTTGTTAGGAATCATCAGCAGTGCATATCCACCACGCCCGAAAAGGGACACGAACCCGGGACGACCGATTCTGAGTCGAAACGCCTTAGCCACTTACCGCTACCGGGCAGGCTCTGACGGCTTCTGTTGGAACTTGACCACATTGATGTTGCATCTATCTGTGAGTGATTTGCACGGTTTACTTTGTCCGCTAGCTCACAGCGATCGACCCACTACTGATAGATGACTTCTCTGCAGGTAGCCTAATTACGACGAAGGCTTTGGACATGACCTACAGAGCTCGATCACTTGGTGCGGCTGATTTTAGATGACGATCACCGACTTTAATTACAGTCGGTGACTTCAACGGTCTTGTTCTCCCCTCGAACAGTCCAGTATCGAGCAAACACTGGCAGCATGTTAAGGAAGCTTTACACTCAGCGGCAACTGCAACGCAGGACACGGTGCCATGAAAACCTCAGAAACGATGGATGTCGTCGACTTCAGTTCCACTGTTAGATACTTGCAGATACCCTTCGTACGATGCGGTATACAGTGAGATGCATAAATCGTCGAGGCCGTTCAGATTGACCAGCAGTTCCGAGAAAATGAATCCGGGAACAGTGATGGGTGGGAAATTGCAGGGAAGTAGACAAGTTTGTGGCTATCGGAAATGGTCGCGCAACAGCTACCGGCTGATTGTAAGAAATCAAGCTCTGTGTAGTCATGGTCAACAGCCTCTCGTCGTATTAGGGCTACCTGCAGAGCAGTCATTCTATCAAGTAGGGGTCGATCCGCTGTGAGTTAGCGGACAGTAACCGTGGAGCAAATCACTCACGGGATAGGTGCATACATCATGTGGTCAAGTTCACAGCGCAAACCGTTCAGAGCCTGCGGTAGCGTAATGGCTAAGGCGTTCGACTCAGAATCGTTCGTCCCGGAGTTCGATGTCCCGTTCGGGACGTGGTGGATATGCACTGCTGATGAATTCCTTAACAAGGATAGACAGCTGTAACAACTGGCTTTCCATGGTTTCTTTATTGGTCAGTTGTAGTGGATAGATATCAAACATTGGTGAAATTATTTTCATCGTAACACGTTCAATCTCCTACTACTAAAATGTCTTCAGATTTGTTTGCTTAAAATGTGGGGTCTTAGCAAAGTAATCCACGGACCACCACGAGATTTTCGGAATAATGGGCTTTCAGGCGCTTTCCAGATGACAACAGAACAGCAAGCATCAGCCTGGTGATAACTGGCTCCAGCGGCTAGAGATTGCTGGTCACCTCATGAATCATTCTTTATTACTTGAGTACTACTTTACAACCCTCTGCTAACACATCTGCAAACGCTACTGGTGTGCATTGCAGGCCGGCAGATGGATTGTGAAGTTGTCGACGTGGTGCACTGCGCAGATGTGTTGCTAATACGCTTGAGCACAAAGTGCACGATTTTCGAAAAAGACTGGAAAAAATTGTCTAAGATATGAAACACCGAAGCGCCAATAAACAAAGCTGAGTGGCCCTATATGACTGTACGTTTAAGGTGACGTTTAGACGGTGCAGAATGATGTCAAATTGTAAAGAAAATACAGGAATAACAAAGGATATCATGGAATAGGATTACGTAAAATAGTCAATTTTTGGCAGAGGTCATAAAATTTTCGGCAAAATTCTTCACTGACAAGAGGGTAAAATGCAAGGACCATTATTAGCGCTATGAATGAGTCACCGTTGACCCAAAAGATGGCAGGGATTGATGGAGTCCAACGCGGGAATAAGGGTCCCGGCTCATCTTTCTCAAAAAAGGAGGTGCAAATATAAGGAAACTAACTTATGGGTTAGAAGGAAATTGCTCGGCAGGGGTAAACTGAACCAAGGTTTTGGATGACTATTAGTGGTCTTTCAAAACGACAATCCATTAGACAGAAGCGCCCAGTTAGGCCACAATGGTTGGTTCCGAACTCCGACAATCGATGCATACATAAGACACCAGTGCGTCAATCAATTTGCAAAAAGCAGGAGTATGCCTAATTTGAAATTCGTACCCACCTTGGTTCGGGATTAGTTAATCTTAGAAAACTTCCAAAGGCCTCACAATGCTTGATCCCGGATAAAGAAGGCGTGGGGACTCGCCTGCCAGGATGCCCTTTGGCTTTGTAGGCTTGATTCGAAAGATACGCGGATGCTCAGGAGGCAAATTATTTATGCTTTCAAGCGGGTTCGCGCGATTTTCCGCGCCGAAACTGCACTTCTTCGTGGCATCCCTGATTATACTACGCCCCGAGATGGCGTAGGGTGAATTTAACAAGGCTCCAGAGTTCTGAAAACATCGGATGGAGTTTTTTATTACATAGAATGAGTTAAACCATTGAGAAGTAGGAATTCGCGTTGGTTTTGAGGAGATTCATGGCCTAGTTACGAATGACATAGTCAGCGCTTGATTCCAATTTGAAACTAGGTCGGATTTCCTACCTCAACATCTTACTAGCTGTAGTTTTCAAAACTTCAACGCGTCAATCTGCATTTCCTTCGGCATCACAAATCGTTTTACACTTCATTATTTTCTACTATAATGATATATCTATTGAAGACCGCCAGAGACATACACGTTTGCACGATCAGGCAAAAAAACTGTATAAATTAACCCATTGACGAGGATGATCCGTAGATGGATAGTAAAATACGAATCAGTCAAAATTAGCCGTTCTTCCTTGAACTTTACGTAATTCATGATCATGGCAGTGCCTTCGGGAGACGGCTGCAATTAGTAATAGTATGGCCGAAGTGCTCAAAATGTAAAATGTTCATACGACGTCCGCGGAAGTCATTGCCCGACGAAGATGGTCAATGAATCATGAATGGCGGAGGAATAATTAGCAAACCTGCCAAAACGAATGGATGGAGGAACGAACGATAAAGATCGAGGACTAGTATCGATGTGAGGATGGAAGCTAAAGGTCGTTTGTCACACGGTGCTTTCTGCTCCCAATCAATAAACAATAGTGAAAAAGGCATAACAATGAAGTGGAACATAATGAAAAATGGCTTGAAGAGTCAGCAATGACAAGGATGAAAACCAAGAGAAGTATGCAATACTTCAGGTGAAATCTTTACTTCAGGGTGGAAGGAGATCAAATGTTTGGGCTCTTTTCAATGGGGGACCAAATTGTTGGCGATCACACGGTAAATAGCAGCCCCTACCGGAGGATTGAGAAGGATATCTGCAGTTTTGATGATAACTGACCCGCAGCCTTTCTTTGTGGGTGTTTTTCTAAATATTCACTGTTAACTTGATGAGGTTTTAGCCGCAGGTAAGTCAAGATATGATGCCAGAAGGATCTGTCTGCTTATGACACGATGCCGTTGGTGATCACGTTACGTGACATATAGTTCCGAGCAGACTGCAGATTGCCATCGACGAACCACGCGGGTTCTATCTCGGCACAGCTTGAGAATGAAATTGTTTTGTTCTATTTGTAATGCCGTTGGTGGTGCGCCTAGACTGCCTGAAATACTGAAGAGGATAGTGAAGTCTGGGAAATGTTCCAGCTGGGGTTTGTGGTGAATGAAAAGGGAAAAACCAAATGAATAAATGGAAGGGCTGAAAAATACGGGAGTGAAAGTGAAAACTGGGAAGAAGCGTGTATGCTATAAACACGCCTGCTGGCTGGAAAGCGGTAGGCGCAGTAGAGTGTCAAGCGTAAATCCACCAAGTAGTGGTTCAAAAAATTTCGCTTACCCAGCAGTTGGAAGGGGTTAACCTCCGGTATTGCCCCTATTACATGGGCATATTTTGTTGTTTGTGCATTCAGCCGGAGAAATCAGCCAGGAATGTGGAACAGATTTTTCAACGTAAACTTGATAATTTGCATCAACTTCAGTCCTCAGCAAGTTCAGTTGCCCCCTACCGATGTAATCTAAAATGGTGCGGTACGAGGCCCTCGGCCCACAATTGACACCAGTGACCTGAATTGGCTGCATCTAAACAGTAAAAATCTGCACGGGATTGCAAACGTCAGCAGATCGATTCCGCAGCAAACAAATTCATCAAAAAGGAGCTGCACTTGGGTGTTGAGCCAGCGTGCATGAGTTGAGAGATTCTAAGGAGTCGCAGCAACCTGGATGCATGTATGGACACCCTAAGCCATCTTCCCAGTTTGCACAAACAGTGGGCTAAAATGTGTGAGGTACCAGGTATCGGTGACTGCGTCGCATTAACAAAATTTCATCTGGCCTTGCGAAGATGGAGCCACTGTTCCCATGGAGCTTTCGCGTTTGCGATCATTACAGGGAAGGCGGCAGTATACGGGGTGTATTTTTACTACCGACTGCTCACCACCACCGAAAAATATAAAAAACCTACATTCAACCCTTAGCGCTTTCCGGTGCTTTCAACTTCGGTCGCCCTAAAAACTCAAAAGTAATTGTCTTTTTTCCACCGAAGCCTGGCGGCAGGCGCGGAACGACAAGCTTCTCGGCCGCCTAGTAATAAATATTACACTAAAAAACGGCGTGTGGCACTGATACCCCCTGACTGACTAAGGGACGGGGTGGGCTGGAGGGACAACATTTGAGTGCAAAATGCTCCCGTAGGGAACGTCCGCCTTCCGATTTGGAACCCTTGGAAACGGATGCTGAGTCTGACGTTACCGGATTTCGGGCACGGCACCTGCTGGTTGCAATGACCATGGGACGATCTGTTTTGTGCCCGATAGTCAATGTTTTCGGTCCACAAATAATTGATAAGGTTGAATGAGTACATCCACCTAGGTTCTTTGCTAAAGAAAGGCAGCTGTCCTACAAGGGTACACTTACAGCGGCAAGTTGAACTTGACTAAGGGGTACGTCTTCCACAAGCGGATGACTGTAGCAAAATGTTTTCAATGCTTGGGGAGGGAGGAACCATATGACTTCCGGATAACAACGGAAGTAGTGTCGATCCCCGGGGAAAGGAGTAGGGATGAAAGGAGCAACTATCACTTAGTAGGCCTCCTCCCAGCAAGGCTCAGCGTAAAGAAACGGCGCATTCAGAATGCAGTCCGCAAGCATCCAATCACGGCCAAATTACTGTGCCAGAATTAACTGTGCCCTTGGTACATCATGTCTTACAAATCTGCCTCACCCCCGGGAAGAGGTGACGGCCAGAATATGCAGGATGCTCAGTTCGACCAATGCCAACCGGAACTTCAGAGGGCCCGTAATTTCGTCAAACACGGGCTGCTACTAACCAAATTGGGATTTCTAGTTGCAGCTTCCTCGGTCACAAAATGGACTGCAGACCATCTTCACGTCTGTGACGTCAATGGGATAGTAGCTGGAACGTGATTTTACTAGCATGTGCTCTGGGGTATTGGCGCTGAAACCATTGAAGTTCAATAAAAATCAGCGGAAGAAATCAAATCCGCTTTTTGTTTGAACGCTGGCGATCCAGAAATTTTAGGTAATCCCAGTGGCAAAATACTGCGAGCAGATTCTGCTACTATCTACGCCTGATCGCCTAGGTGGGTGTTGGAAATGAACATAATAATGTTATTAATATTGATAGCAATAGGTATATTTTTCATTTGCAAGGGACATACTGAAGGCAAGGTTAAATTGACACTGGAAATTAACGGGACAATTACCTAGAAAGAGGTATGTAATTGCAATAGATTCAGAGTTATTGAACTGGGCAAATAGCATAATTAACTGTGTTGATCGCAAGACCCAGCATAGTGCCAGCCAACCCTATAAATGTATGGGTTTCTTCTAAAGAGTCGAGCACGGTTATCTACAGTATTCCTTGAATGCGTCATTATGCAAAGGTCCTTTGCGGAAAGCACAAGTGTCGCCCTCAAAAGCTTGGGCTAAATGTCAGTCAGAATATGCTAATGAACATGTGAAATCACGATGGATAAATCGGCCTAAGAACAGATGGTATGCCAGGATCAAACCAACAACGGATGCTACGAAATGCGAAAGAAAGAATAAGTGAATTTGCCTGCGCAAATAAGTCAAAGAGAGGAACATTTGAGCAAGATTTTTTGCTCCGTGTTGGTCTGGAAGAGAAGGAATGGATAAAGTGAAAGGATAAAGTAATGACGGAAAAAAATCAGGATACATCGCAGTGAGGTAAACGGATTTCAACTGAAGACAGCTGGGGACACTTGTGAGAAGGAAAAAATGGATGAAGAGTCAATTATTCAGGATCGGATTCTAAAAGGATATAATGCGATTTAATGTGAAGGAAAAAAAAGCACAGCATTTATAGTAGTGAACATGTTCATAGAAAGGACGACAACAGCGGATTAACTGGTAGAATGGGTATCATATTTGCCGCGGGGCTCGACAACGGGCTAAAACAGAGGGATGGTGAGCAAGTAGAAATGGTCATCCATAGAGTTTGCCCTTGGTGTACCCTGGACCAATCAGTAACTTCCGAAAGTATGCCTAGACCTTGCTACAATCCAGCCGTCTGATCCATGTCACTAGTAGGGAAATCATCTTCCGTGTCCAGCAGCCATGATCTCATGGTAACCCGGGGTGAGTGGGTGGATCGTATGCAGTACTTTGTGCGAAGACGACGCGTTGGCATTTAAGATTAGTATGCAATGGAAATCCAGGCACTGAGACACAATGAACGGTCTGGAGTCAACACTGCTCTGGGAAAGTCTGAGGGCTAAAATATGGCTAATCCTAGGCGTGGCCAGATAGTCTGAAATAATTTACAAGAAATGGCAGCTTGAAGATTGTTTCAGCTGACGCCTTATGGTGAAAAAATGAAAGCTTGAACTGTGAGGGTGATTAGTAGGAGAGAAGGAAATATCCATGAAGGTAATCCATCTTGAAGTTGGATGATGTCTGTCATGGTGATGCGGCACGGTTAGATGTAACCTTTAAATTTACCCACAGGAAAGCAACGATTAATCTTATATATCTTCCCGGATGCAAAGGCATATGTGGCCCCTTTCGGTCGTAAAATGCAATGGCATGGGATACAAAGGCTAATTAGTAACAAGGCCATTTTGAGTCTTTATCCCAGAACATATGTTGCATGTGATTGTGTCAAGGGGTGAGAATCCCACTCGGGCCGCGGAAAATACGAAGCTTAATAGAGCGAGAGTAATCCGAAGAGTTACGGCGACGGACGAAATTAAAAAGCAAAAACGAGTCCGTCGGTCAGAGAGTTACGAGAGAACGGGGGGCAGCGAATTTGGTTTATTCATTGGTGACTCGAGGCAATAAGCAGAATGTTGGATGGGGCTGTTGTTGGCATAGTTTGCGGAAAACAAAATGGATTAAGTTTTAAATGGGATTTGCCGTTAACTGGTTTCCAATAAACAATACTGATGAAATACTGACATATCTCTATTGGTAGGCGCAGGATGTGAAAGAAAAAAGTTGTGGACAATGCTGAGGGGCTTGAAAGCAGTTATATGAATGATGATGCTTTGGGTGTGCGAAAGGAAGGCGAGGAAGTAGCAAGGAAACGTAGTTGGGCAGGACTATTGACACTTTTAAAAAGCCCAGTGCGCTAATACACACTTAGC
>LUCM01000173.1:0-37925 GCA_008360955.1 Fasciolopsis buskii
GCAATTAGGTAAAGTAGGTGTCTCACGTCTTCGTTTTTGTGCTTGGGATCCGAAAGACTGGTCAACTAGTTGGTTGGAGGCACTGAAGGATACGACAGTGAACCGTGAACAGTGGCGACCGTGTTGTCATTTTCTATCGAATCAGAATGATTGAAAGAGTGCGTTTGCACAATAAGACTGTGTTTCGTATGTTGACTACAGCAGCATCCTAACTTTTCCCACCTGTGTAGGTGCACTCCCTGTTTCCCTTGAATATGCACTCTTTTTATAGAAATGCGTAACCCTGGGGAAAAGGCAGCGATCAGTAAGGCTCGCCTGAACTCTGATGATTCAATCGTCCTGACGGCCGTGTTTCCAATTAACGCGATCAACTCTTGATCACTCGTGCTCACGCGCTTCGACCAATGGTATTGTCGGGGTGGGTTGACCTGCTCACGGTAACTGCCCAGGCTAAACATCGAATTAATTATGCTGAAATCCATGGACGGTGTTCATATCAAGGCTCGTTTCAGTCATAATTGATCGTCACTTATTGGCCCTCCCCCTAATCGCAACGTAGATGTCGTACGGCTCTGCTCTGATTTCCGACAGGTGGGTGTGACTCAGACTTGTCACCTAAAGCGTTCTGTCACTTTAGGGTTGTCAGTCTTACCATACAGACTGCCGGTCTCCACATGGGTTTTAGAACATGCCCTTCTTACGAATGTCTCATTCTCCAGAAAGAATACATTTAATACATTCCGAGGGATTCCTAGGTAATTATGAACATTTTATAACAGTTTTTTGATACTTTTATTTGGTTTAATCTCAAACGACAATAATTATCATTGGTGATTGATTCGCAATACCAGTGTCATATGGTGTTCCTGGCCGGCTACCCGTCGCGACCGGCGGCTCGATTATAATTACCACCAACAGCTCTGTCTCTGCGTGCCGTTGATTCTCAGTTGCTTTAGTGTTCTTTCTGTTCCTCCCTTTCCTTTCCAGGTACGTTCGAATTGCTTATTTATACAGATCGGAATACATCGATCCCCGAGGGTTGGGACGAAAGTGGTCCACAGTTTGTCATTAATTCGGCCGATATCAAGTTGCGCTCATTCTCTACTACAGTTCATCGTGTGGATCACGTTATTTCCTACAAAATGACGTCTTAAAGCCATCAGTGGTTTGTATCTAGTCACCACATTCCGCACTGGGTTCTTCCTCGGAAACTATAGTCCTGCTTCCTCAGAACAGCCAGACTTCTCGTTATTCGGGCAAGCATTTCTACTTTTTACGCATTTTTGCTCCAATCTTATTTGCCTTCTGTTCTTTGTCGTATGTAAATGATACTGTTTCATGTGAATTTGTTTTTTTCCTAATTAGGTGGTTGATTTGTGCTCTAGCCGTCATTGTTTCGAGGACTGCGGTAACTTGAGTGCGTTTAAACTTTCTACTGGCTGATATCGTTGTTTGTATGATGGAGAACATCAGAATTCATGCGTGCTGCAGGTTTTCTCCGTGACACTTACTACCTAGATCAGTGGATTTCACCTTGTTAAGGAGCTATGGGGACCTAGCCTGCCTAGTCATCAGTCCATTTTGTGGTTTACACGCTTTAAGTAGTAGGATTATTCGTTATTTTTTTAGTCTCCGACTCATTATTTGAAAAGCCATTATAGCATTGCTGATTTGCTTCGTTCTTGTTCCCAAGTGGTTCTGGTCAGCTGGATCAGGCGCATCAAACCGAAGTCAGAGGCTCGGGTTGCAGCTCCACCGTTCACGTTACTGCAAACTTGAGGCATTGGTTCTACGTAGAATTTATGATCTCCCGGTTCCAATCGTTGTGCTGTTGACTGGTCTTGAGCTTGAAATTTAGAACACTTGCCACATCGAAGTTAAGAAGTTCGAATGCCTCTCTTGTTACTTTGGTGGCAGATGTTAATCTGATATGTCCCCCCAGTTTGTCAATTCACCCATTTGTTTAGACTTTGCAGGCAAGACCCTCTAATTTCTGGGTTTCATTTCGAGTTTCTAACATCGTAACATCGTTTTCTTGGTAATGGTAGATTAATGGGCGAACAAAGGTGTTAAATAGGAAATTGTGCAGATGAGGAGAGACTTCAAGTGCGATTGAGCCACTAACTGCGGCACCTAGCCATATCACCTCATTTTTCCACATATGATACCAGAGAACTTTGTGGACTGCAAGCTGTGAGTCAAATTCGTCCTATTCCGGAGAGTCTGCTCAGGGTTTTGATACTGATGACATCAATTTCATTAATCTTTGTACCACTACTCGCCCTAGAGAGCAAAGTATTCAAGGCCGGACTTTGGCTTATCCCACACCCGCAACGACTGGTACTGTATTTTGTGATGGTTTACTTCAGCGAATGACTCCGTCAGTCCACTTCAGCAATGAACTGAGCCGTAACGCATGCACGAGTGGAGTATTGAGTATCCGTCAGTCTTGGTTCGGTAACGCTGTAAGAATAGATGATTCGCCCTGGTCATCTCGTGGTTGGTGACCAGGCCTTAGTTGAAGCACTAAGAAACTTCAAAACACTTAAAAAAGGGCTAGATTGCAAAATAATTGTATTGATTTCCATGACAAACGAACGGTCCTTTGTCATAAATAGCGGAATTATCTGGTTGGTGATTATCACACCAAAGCGGCTTATGGGTATCAACTGTCCGGTACTAGTCAAAGGTGTTCGGTCGAGAACCGGTCCTATAAAAAATCCAATATGGATCAAAAGCGAATAGCGCAGTTGTTATTCTTGTGCTTCAACACGTCCTTCTTTGAGTTCCTTCGTCGAAGTATATATATCTGTGGGAACCTCTTTGTTTCCTGCCGTTTCTTGAACCTGACAAGTGGAGAGTGCTAAGCAGATAAGGTTCTCGGCAAATCTTCATGCTTCGTAGGATTTAGTTTCTTTTCAGGTGATTTGCGTAACCTTTTGACTGAAATGCCTGCGTAAATTTAAGTGCGAATGCATGATGTCGATATTGCTGGCCGGCGATGAGACGTTTGTAACAATGTTGTCAACTTCAGTAAGCACATCAGTGCTAAGAACATTATATATATATATATATATATATATATATATATATATGTATTCGCGTTCAGGTCATATGCCGTCGGAAGCACGGCGGAGGACGAGAACAACGAACGAGAAAGAGGAAAGAAAGGAATATAATTTGTAGAGTTTACCCTACACGCTAGCCCATACAATCCGGATTGGTTGGTTTGCAATCATTGTTTAGCCAACTCCCTTAGATTGATTACCGAAGACCGGTCAACCCGGATGAAAGGATCCGGGCGTTGATCTTCGTCCTCACATTTTGGTAGGAATATTCTGTTACAAGGACTCAGTGAATAGGACTTCCTCAGCAGATATGCGTTTTGGATCACTTCGAGGGGCCTTCAGGGGCAGTAGCGAACTCTTAGCCTGAGACTCCCGCCCTCGACTACTCTGAAGCACCCAGAGGCAAGACCGTTACCCCTGATAATACAACATAAAGCTCCAAACGGGTCCGCCCAGGTGCTGCCAGAATAGCTTACAAATATCCGTGTTGCAATCAACGTATTTGCAAACTAGTAATCTTGTATAGAGCGAGAATGGCTTGGCGTGCTTTCGCAGATGTTGAGCATTGATAGATTTCATAGTTTACTTTGATGGTCTTCCAGGCCTAATGGTGACGAATCTTGTAATGTGAATCGCAAAAGCTTCACCATTAGCCGAGGTCCCCACGCGTTAATTGTGTCACCTCGGCTGGAAGTGGAAAGCACACGGACGCAAAGAAGAACGCTTCTGAAAACCGGTTCACTGGGATATTGGGATGCATATGTATTGTTTTACTATTTGGAAAATAATCAAACGATAAAACAATTTGGCGAACTAGCTTTTTCCAGTGGTTTGTAATCATGCCGGTGCATTACAATATATTACAATTTCTAGAGGATGGTATCATTTAGAAAAAATGAAGCGAAAAGGAGTACTGATAGCAACACTCATGACCACTAAGTAACAGACCGAGTGAACCTGTTTTATTCTAGCTTTCATCTGGTTTATTGCTTGTTTTAGGTTGAGGACTGAGCTTTGAAAGCTGCAGAGCAACTTCAAGTTGGCTTATGAGTGCAGAGGGGCAGGGGCTCTTGTAGACCACTTCCTGTAGCTCCCTGTGTGCCTCAGGTGAAACACATTACACAGAGCACGGAAAACTTACATCGCGTTTGCATTGTGATTAGTTTGCGCTGGGTGTGAAACCAATGCGCTGCTGTTTGTGTAATTGTTCTTTTTCTTATTGAACGTACCTTCTAAAATTTGTGTAGTATATTGTGATGTAATAGCGTGACTGTGAATCACCGAAAGCGAGCTTTTTCCTCAATATTACCGTCGCCATCTGGTTTCAAAATATCCAGAATTAGAGGAAATGCCATTAGTACTTTGGTTGGAAGACTACATTTTTATTTTTTAGAAACAGGATTCGGGGACAGCGAAAAATTTGGTTATCCTATCCTATGCAACAATACAGCCCAGATAAAACCAAAAAAGGTAAAGTGCCATCCTGTAAAGCCACAGTCATGTTCAACGGCAATACTCTCACCAAAACGGGTGCGAAACCGGATCCGGAAACGGTCCATGCTAGTTAATATGCACGTGTCAACAGATAAAAAGTGCATCCCACATGCTAACTGAACAATCAGCTTTATCAGCAAATTCCAACCAGACTCATTGGACGGAGATCTATCCATCGACTATCACCTAAGACAGAGGCGTGGACCTGGGAAAAAGAGTAGCTACCAGCCCTCGATCACCAAAACTTTTTATTGTAAAGGCCTCTATACCAGCATATTGTGACCCAAGTTTGCCGATATGTATGTGATATGGCAGTAGTTAGTGCCGTTTAGGAGGCATTTTCCCACAAAATTGTCGCTCATTTGATTACCACAATCACACGTTGATTGTCTATGGACAGAAGTATGCAAAAATCAGGAAGAAAGTAATGGCGGTTACGCAGTTCTTTGAAAAATTCAACGACCATATGCTTGATGGATTTGCACATACTCGGACCGTGGACTGTTGATCATGATTCTGATCCTGAAAGTCACTACACCGACCACCGAAAAGGTTGGAGTTAGTGCTGGAAAAGTATAATTACGGGTTGTATAATCAAAAACGCAAGCCATTGTCCATAGATGTCACTGTCCTCAGCTATATTACCGAATACCGAGAACGAGTGTTAAAAGAAGATTGGATATTGCTTTAGCGATAGCAGGGCTTAAATTGTCACAACTACGGAATACCACGGCTGAAGATCGGTTCCTATATTCTCTGGAAGAGGTTGTCGTTCAAAGTCAGCTAATAGATAAAAGAATCGTTAGGAGTATGAATGGGTTGTAAGCTCATTTAAGAGTCACAGAGTGATTCGTGGGAGGATTTTCGTCGATCAGGCAAGGCTAATATTCAGAAAGGAGTCACAAGGCCCGAAATTATTGTTTTTTCTTCTCAATAGTTTATTTCACATACGGATGGATGAAAAAATCCGGAAACACGACCGGTTTCGTGGTTATTGCCGCTCTTCAAGTATGTGATTCAAATGAGATTCTAGTGAGAAACTAAGAAAGGGGCACACTAGTATAGGGATGGTTAGACAGAATAATACCGGGCACGCGTATGTGAAGAGCGGCAGTAACCGCGGAACCGGTCGTGTGCTTCCGGGGAGATTTTGTTGATCCACCCGTATGCGAAATATACTACTGAGGAGGAAAACTAACCTTGGGATAATGCGATTTTTCGGGGTGAGCTTTTGACGGTCCCATAAACAATTCGGGATGAGGCTGGGCATTATTTTTACATCGTCTATGCGTAAGTATCAGTGGATTTGTCGTCCGAGCCAGAGTTCAAGCAAGAAACTTAGGCGGTTCGATCGGTGACGAACAAGAGAATAATATCTGATTGGTGTTGGGTATATTTTACCTGGCGGCCGTGGGTTAATACACTGACCTCTTCAGAGTCGAATGGAAGCGACTGCAGAGGTCAGCACCAAAAACTGCTACTTTTGCGATGTGAGGTTCCAGTGCAGATGAATTCTGATGGTGGCCCCTATTTTTGCAGCACAAAACCACAGGAATTCTTTTAGACGTGGGGCTTTGGATACCACATCCCCAGTCCTTGCCATTATTTTAGCCAAGGGTAGGGTAGAAAGCTGTCTAATTGACAAGAGAAACATTAAAAAATACGAAACTGAGGTGATGATCTATTAATCGCCTTTATTGAACTTAGATATACACATACCACTGACAACTGTGTCAAAAAGCCCAACGCAACGCGTCTTTGGAGACGAACGGGAGTGGTTCTTTTCGAATATGTTAGATTATTAAATCCAAAAGCCATATTTCAAGAGACGTTTGATGGCGTAAAGATCTGACGACCAGAGTAGTAGTTCGTTTCGACTGTTCGAGCGAGGCGACAGTTTGGGTTCAACTATTAGGACCGACAGAGTACAACTGGGAGAAAGCAGAAGCGGTATCATGCACAACAAACAAGCCATATCTCAAGCGGCTTGGAGCCTCTCATTGTCTCAGTATGGTCGGGGCCGGTTGTCTTAGTTTCCTAGTTGGCCACTCATCCTGAACGCCTGTCGGAAGCCTGTGGACCTCAAATAACCTTTACGGAGAAGCATTGGCTTCTCCTGTTGGTGTCCGCGTAATGTGTGAGGACGAAGTCGAATATCCGGCGCTGCCCATCGGGTTGAGTGACCTTCGTTAGTGAGAATAAGGGGAATGGTCGAACCCTGACCCCACATCCACTGCGGGTGGTGCACGAAGCTTGCGACTCCAGGCTTACCGACATCTGTGAGGAAGAGATGTACTGGATCTCTAGCCCTATCCGAAAGGCTCATGGAGTTAGCAACCAGTCGTCGATCCGCAGTGGGTTGGGTGATCTTCAGAGCGTCCTACTGTTTTACGGGCTAGATCAATCGGTCAACGCCTCGAATTATGGTCCGTTAAGTAAACCATCTACTTCGGTTTGGGCAATCAGAGTATGCAGCCAACACTGAAATGACGAATTTGGGTGGATAACGGATGTTGTGGAAATGGGATGGTGAACCATGCATAGTTTCTTTTTCCTTCCTCTTCGTTCATCGTTTTACTCCCCTATGGTTCCGAAAGCAACCACTCTTGTGCGTTATATATATATATATATATATATATATATATATATGATGTGATATGATATGACAGCAGGTTAGAGAATGATGTTCATTCTCGTAGCTCAGGTTCAACAGGATGGCACTGGTCTGTTCGCTGAGCTAGGCACTTGGTACTTGACAACGCAACATTACAGTTACTAACAGACCAAAAACAGGTTCAAACGCTATTTTACCCTACTTCCGAGGCGGGTCATTAAAGCCGCCGGCGCCGAAGGACGATTGGATAGTGCCGATTACACTAATGCGATACACTTCCCCGGAGAGAAAGGGGACAGAAGGTTCCATACAGAGAGACGGTGATGGTACTGACAACCTACGGTGAAACAGGATTAGTCAGCTGCCAGCAGAGAGAAGTGCACACAAGAGGTCCTAAAAACTCCTATAAAACGCCATCGTCTCTTGCAGCGGACCCAGAATGCTGCTTAGAAGATCAGTCTACAAGATTTGAAGTGGGAAGGTCAAGGCTTAAGAAACTCAGCGGTATACCGTAGTGCCACCAAGGAAATAAGTGACTCCTTGGGTGCGACACGAACTTCCAAATCTTTTGTTGAGTAGAACTGGTAGGCACCAAATTCACTGACTTGGGGTGATCAAGTCGAATGTCTGCGGCACCAAAAATAAGCAAATGTTACTAATTTAATTGACCCATGGGTCCAGGGCGGACGTTTAGCGGTCACAAGAGCTCACCTGACTGATACTGATTAACTCAGCTAGACATTTATGGTCATTTCTGTCCCCAAGTAAAACGCAGTCATGGTTTTGTCTTCAGAGGTGGGCTGAGAAATATGATTGGAAGCGTTTCATCACCGGCCGAGGATTTATCACCAGTGCGATGGCCCTGCGGCGAGCATCTGGTTGCCTTTTTCCCCATAAATGAATAACCTAGTCTTTACTAAGTGATGATTGGCTGTTTGTGGTGACGGGGTAGAGTAGGTATGCCGCGCAGTTGCCTTGTTCACTTTCGACTATTGTTGATATTTCGTGGGATAAATAAGTGTCCGTATCGACTGGCTTCTGTTGGCCGGCCATTTGATTGGATAGTCAAACGTGGTCCAGATGGACATGTCTGTGTGTCGGTCTTTCCGAGAATTGCCAAGCTTCGAGACATTCCCTGGAATACTTTGTTCTGTCCTAGGCGACGATCCTCACGTTTTCGAAGTTGAACTTGTGACCTTCCCGGTCATCATAAACTGAAATTGGGGAATGTGGATCGTGCCATTTTGTTGCCAATTGGTGTTCATGGGTCTAGTCCTGTCCGGTGTACTGCTTTTTCGCAGTCATTGCAATCGAGTTGATAAACAACGTTAGTTCGATTCTTGTCAGCTGTCGGCTCTTTGGTCCTCGATAGAATCCTTCGTAGGGGTCTTGTTGGCTTGTGCACTACTTCAATTCCATGGAGCTTGATCGACCTTGCTGTCATTTGAGAGATAGGCTTGATGTACGACAGTACGGCTCGTGTTTCGGTCTGTTCGGCGATCGCCTGTCGGTACTGTTTCGGTTTCTTGTCCGGTGAAGTTTCATGTGTACCCGTTACGCAAAAACATTTGAAACTGATATTTTTCTTGTTTCCTTCGATCCGCAGTGTTGCAGTTGGATTGTGCTCCTTTGAAGAGTGTCTTGATGCAACTTCCCTTGTGGCAGCTTGGGTGGTTGCTTTGATATTGCAGGATTTGATCTGTGTGCGTGTTTTCGCGGCATGCGGACGTTTCCAATGTGCCTGTATTCATCTGTGTAATGAACACGTCTAAAACAGTAGATTGTTGTCATGTTCTGTCTCCATAATGAACTTGATTTCCTTGAAAACTCAGTTGATGGCAATGAGAGTTCGTTCTAGCTCAGATCGTTTAATGACCACAAGCGCGTCGTCAGCATTGCGCAGCCACCGTCTTGGTTTGATGTCCGGCAGGATGATCTCCAGTTTCTGCATCACTGCCTCTACAGATATTGATGAGCCCATTGGGGTCCCCTTCTCTTGTTCATAAAACGTACCCTCAAACTTGATGTATGTTCGCAGGAACAATTCTATTAATTCGTATACACTGCTCAACTTCAGTTGTTCGCTTCATTGGTGTTCTAAAAGTTCTTGTAGTATCTGTCTTGCCAAATCTAAAGGTATTGATGCGAAAAGAGACACGACGTCGAAGTAGATCACGATTTCATCCTCTTTGATGTTTGTCCCGTAATTTTTTTCCAATAATTGCGAGGGATTGTTGATTGAATGTCCATTTTCTCTGATGAGCAGTTTCAGTCGCTTCCATAGGCTGTTGGACAGGTTGTATGTTGGCATTCCCGGTGGTGCGATTACTAGTCTCAGGTGTATTCATTCTTTGTGAACTTTTGTAGTCCGTAGAACTATGCGATGTTTGAGTCATTAGCCTTCATCCTCCACCAGTCTATCTTGCCTATGTGACGTATTTCTTGTGATCGTTTTAGTGTCGCCTTGATTTCCGCCGCAAGCCTTTGGGTTGGATTGTCGTTGATTTCTCGATAATTCGACGTATCTAGTGGCGATGTGTTTGCTTTTTCTAAATGCTCTGTCCTATCCATAATGACTGTGATCTGTCTGTTGTCTGCCGGGAAAATAATTATATCCGGTTCTTCTTTTGGTTTTTGTAGTGTTCTTTCTTCTGGTTTTCAGATCGTTGTCATCTGTGTGTTATGCGTGTGAGCCGGGACGATTGATTGCTGGATTTGCCGTAGGTATAGCTTTATGTATTGTCCGGATGCCATCATTTAATGTAGCGTATAGTTCAGTCAAGAGACGTGCACATCACCTTTCTTCGATCGCAATCGAAAGACCTGGCCTGAAAATTCACTTGCTCTCTTAGAAGTGCAGCTCTCGAAATTGGTCTTGGCATTTATAGTGTCCTCATGACTTATGATAATGTTGTAAACACAGTAACCCAGGAGAACGAGCCACACAATGCCAGCTACGGCTTAGCATTCTATGCTTCCTAAAAGCGGTTAGAGGCTGCGATCCCATTTTAAGAAAACCTCTAATTTGAAATCGCCTACTTGAGTTTATCTGCAGCATTAATGTTCCACCGTGCTAGGCTGAACATTTTGATTTTAGTGAAGTACGCCACTGAAAGGTTTAATGCAAGTTGAATATAGGCATATTATCATCTAATACATTCGTCAGCGCTAAATTGAGTTGTTTTTGCTGTTTCGTATTGTTTATTCGTAGATGAGCTTTCCCGGGAGGCTTATTAGTGTATAGTTACTTTCCTTAACTAAGCGGACCTATTTTAGGAGACACCTGAAAGAAGTCAGGTAGGAATGCGCTCACCGGTGACAGTATTCATTTTTTGTGAAGAACCTCGAAATCGGACTAATGTATTCTGTGTAAATTGTGGCTGCTCTCTATCTTCTTTGGCTCACTGTGCACCCCGAGGCCATCCTTCGACCGGATGACAACTGACACTAAGTAAACTTACCAAAACTTCAAAATTTGATGCATATCGGTCGGAGTTTGTGCACTTTGGGGCACTGACGAAAAACTAGCTTTCGAGTGCCAAACCAGCAAATGACTGTGGTTGTCTTGACAGCGGCGATGCTGAAGTAGGCATCATCCTGTGGAGTGAATCGGAGGACTTTGCGTTATTTGATACACGATTTGGTGCCATCTTTGCTCAAATAACAGCCGCATCTTCTGACGAATAAAAACGAGCATTCGAAGGAGTAATTTAGGCCACGTATTCGTTTGAGAAGTTTTGCGACTTGTTTGAATTTTCATGATACTGAAAAACAAATAATTTTGAAATCATCAATTTCCTGTGTTGCTGAAACAAATTCGTTTCCGCTTCACCGTAGCACCGCTAATATTCGTTGCCCCGAAGTTCTATTGGAAAAATATTAGATCTCACAGTGGATACAAAACTGTGCTTTGGATTATATGAGGCACCGCCAGGTTGAGAAAACTACCAAATAACTGAAATTTGATACGAAATAAATTTGAAGTTGAAAAATCAATGAGCTTGAAGTTCGCTAGCTACAACCAAGCAGCCCAAGGCCAGAAAAATGTCAGGGCTCGGGCGGTGCAGGTCGGATTGTTGAAAATCAAGTGTTGGAGGAGAGACTGAAAAGCTGAATCATTAGCAAAACAAGGTTAAGAAAACGAATGTTGAAAAACAAGATTAAAAGGGAAGTCCTGAAACGGTTCCCCGAGATAGCCCAGGCTGGCGAAGATAAACCATCATTTGCTACTAGTGATAGTTGAATACGAAAGTTCCACAAATGAAACGGATTTACCGTTTGCGTAAGTAAAACATAAGTTCAAGGAATCGTTCTGACCGTCTCGAAACTGATGTCCAGTTTCTGCTCTTCTATTGATACTTTTGGCATAATTACACGGATTCTTCTGTTTTGTGTTGAGTGAGAAGTCTGTTTGCCTGGAGTCAGTGAAAGCAAAAAATTTTGAGGCGGAAGGTGTCAGACAAGGTCCACTGACGGAACTGAACACCGTTTAATTGGGATTTCAAGCTTGAGAATACATGCCTTGGTGGTTTGGAAATGTTAACTTGTGAATATACAGCTTTAGAACTTTCTGTTTGTATGAATTATTATGATCTTACAAAAGACAATGACGAAGTCAGTAAGTCCTTGTGAAACGGCTCTGATTCCATAAATGAATGTACCGAGGAAGTATGGTTTCTCAAAAATTCACCAACTCGATGTGCCCATTCGCCTGATTTTAGACAGTACAGTGTGTTTAAATAATTAAATCGGAGCTGGTAATGACTTCACGAATTATTGGGAATTCAAAATTCGAAACCAAATATTGAGTGTTATAATGTAACCATTGTTTCGGATTTCGCTAGTAACTGTCCTCTTTGGTCAGCTATGGTCAAGCGGATAGGGTCGTGGAGCTTGGATGTAAAAATTACGAGTTCGAATCCTGTCACCGCCGGTTAACTTCACTTGGCTGGTCTCGGCTTCTCCCCTGAAAATTACGTACTTCGTTACCTCATCAATAAAAAGGAACTAAAAGATAAAAGTAACTGATGTAACGTTCATACGTCAAGGGGTTTCCAGTTTTGTGTGTGCACGCACGTTGAATTGGATGATGTGTTTTTGTTTTCTACACTAGTCGAAGGTGACGAGGCCAACTAGGATTGTCGCCATTGGGATGTTTACTCGTCAGTAAGGCTGGAGCTGTCCAAACCCCTAGGATCTCTGTCACACAATTATGGTCCTTTTTTCTCTTTGAGCGATTGGCTCCGTGAGTTAGCACCCAAAACCAGGACACGTAGGCACGATGTTAATGATTGCGGAAACTGAACTAAACTGATCATGGTTTACACACGAAGTGAGGGACCACATAGATTATGGAAACACCTGGATTCAGATCATGCAATGGGCGTAGGTATGCTGAAACTCCATCTGTGAGCCCCCGCTTCACGTGTTACCATCACTGCATATGGTGTAAAAGACAAAAGACCCACGCACAACCGTAGACTCTATGGATGTTTTTCGCTTTGTGACCTCCGGTAGTGTATTTTTCGAGTTCCCAAGCCGTATACGATAGAATAAAGGAGACTAGGCAGAAAATGTGCTGTTTATTTTGTGACCCGGAAGTCTTCTGATATGATGGTACGGGAAAGAACGAAAGGTGGGACTTTCCGAGTGGTAAGTGAAATCTCTCGAATGTACTGGAACGAGGGGAAACTTTCGGATATTGCGTCTGGTTAACCGAACGCAACCAGACGAATTTTATAAAATCTACCTTGGAAGCAGGACGCAGATAAAATGATGTTCGAATCTACTTACGCTTATCCGAAAGATCGGTGGCGCTGCAATCCGTTGAGACATGAACATCCCCTAAAAGTTAGGCTGGACTTGGGAAACCTAATTTTCGTGACGGAAAGGCTTATGAATTACAACTTCTGCAGATGATGGTGTGTTATTAGCACCATCTGATTCACAATAAACTAAATACAGAGCGTCAGAATGTTTGGTGCATTCCTTAATTCATTCGGCCCGGATGTATACGAATCCAGCTACGCGCTCATTTCCTGTTATATGATCTACCAGTTTATCGACGGCATTTAGCTGCGTAGATTTCCTGAAAAAATGCACGCTGTGATTTGGAACAAATAGAAAAACTTACAAACTCTCAAATTTTGATGTCACTTTGTGCTGACTTTGCTGTTGTTGGACAAAAATTTGCGAAGCTGACTGCCAGTAGGCAGCAAAACATCCCTTAACTCTCTCTCGCACCTAAACAGACCGTCAGTGGTGAGATCTTTCGAGTCATGCAAAACAGAAACTGCTGGCTCATCATAGGTTAGAAAGGGCATCAGTTCAACCAAACTACGCATGCAGGCCCACGGCTGCGTCCACAGCAGGATACTGTGACTTGAAGGCTGCTATGATGCACTCTCGAGCAAATAAGCGCAATTATGCATGCATGAATTAAATAGTGGTATTTTACTGTGCTGACTGGAACAAAAACAAAAGTTCGGTTCAGATTGTCCAACCGATAACCCTGAACCAAAGTGCTCCGGTTGTGGTTGCCACCTCATCGCACCATCTGTTGAGACAGAAAACAATCGATTATAGGTGAAGACCGGCTGCAAATCTGGGACATTGAGGAACTGTAGAATAGAAGAAAGGTTGAGAATACAAGAACGTCACTGAATGCGGCAATGATCCATTTCACCTATCTCCTCTGAATATTGCTTCGGGGTATCTTGCGGATCCCAATCCATTGAGTAAGGCTTTCATACTTTTTACCCAAGACAGAGTGACCAGCCCGAACCATCCGCCAACCATTACCGCCTCGAAGAACAGCGTGCAACGAGGCACTCGTTCTGTGGACGCGCGCAAAAATCGCACAACCAAATAAGCCTATTCTGACTCAGTGCCTCTTCTAAAGACTGGACCTTTGGGCGCAGTAACTTACGCCTAGCTTCTGATTTACTCACGAAATTCTCCCACCATATTCTAACATTACTAGGAAGACGACGGTGTTCAAACACCGAAAGTCTTCGCATATCTTCCACTCTCGACGGCCATGTGTTGCAGCAATACAACGATACCATCCTTATTTCTGCTATGCATACTCGACCTTTGAACGATTACCGGATTTCACGCCGACGTCACAGATGACTCAGATTAGCAAATACCAATCGCGGTTTCTGTATGCAGGAAGACAATGAATCTGATATACGACCACCTGATGAGATACAACTATACAAGTAACTAAATTTGATCACCTCACCCAGTTGTTCCTCTGCAAAACAATATAGTCCTGCAACAGCATTTTACATTTCGAAGGTGCAAAACGCAACCCCAAAGGTACCTAGATTATCGTTCAGCCGATCGAGAATAACTCGCAACTTACTTGAATCTTCGCTAAGTAGCAAAGCATTATTCGCATATGCTAAATCAGATAGGTTCCTGTCTGAATAAATATCAATGCCACTATTCCCACGTGAGGATAGGACAATCTACATAACCATCTCAGTGGCAAAGTTAAGGAGAAGAGGTGAAAAGTGGCACCCCGACTCACCCCCACCTCTCGTGGTGAACCCGGGTAAAACATCACTGTAAGCGCGAACTCGGCTTCGGTTATCAGATTCAACGAGTGAAAGAATTTCTCTGGCACACCCTCCAATGCGAGACAGCCCCAAAGATTTATACGGTCGACCGGGGGAAACGCTGCTTTCAGATCAAGTTAGACAGAAATTGCGTGTCTGTGGAACATATGCTTATTAAGATTTGTTGCAAAGTAAAAATTTGGTCAATGCAGCCCAGGCTGGCACAGAAACCGGCTTGAATCTCAAGCATACACCTTTCACGAGTATTAGGTAATGGGCGGAAGATCATGCCCACGAAGGGTTTGGATGCAATTCTTGTCGAACTAATTCCTCTTTGGGTTTCACAAGGGAACATATACATCGTGAGGTTAATAAGCATAACCATCGATTCACACCAGTCCTTAGGAATTTCTTCCGCTGCCCAGACGGATCTCAGGTTTGTTAACTTCCACGTAAACACTTCGCCTCCATCCTTGAAGAAAGACCGCGACAGTCCATTTGGTTCAGCTGCCGTACGTCTTTCGGAAAACCTATCTCCTGGTCGCCTCCATTCCGGATGGAGGGCTGGCGTCCACCTGTATTGCTTCATCTGTGGGCTAGAGTGGTAGACCCACTGCGGGTCTAGGCCAAGTGAACTGCTGCCTAAAGTGTCCTGTCCAACACGCCAGCCTACGCTCCTGAGAGTGAATTAATGTACCGTTGGATGCCTTAATTACTTCGCTTACACTTGGCTTCCGTGAATCAGTGTTCCAACTTAATCAGTAAAGGTTGAAACTATTTCTGGTGGCTGCAGGCCTTCTCACTTCACAACACGTCAACTACTGGTCTCGGACGTTTCCTGGTCAGTTGACGTCTCAGCGATCTATGCGTCTTATTGCATGTTGTATGCGGGGAAGACGGATCTGTGGGCATCTAACAGAGCAACTGAAGTCAAAAATATTCATCGTTTCTGAGGTTTATATGGCAGGGTGTCCTGCGTGAGAGTTACGGCTGAGTACAAGGCTTCTTTGATCTGCTTGCAGTGTTCGCTCGGATCTCGGGCATTTTGTTTAGACGACAGTCCCATTGGGAGTTCCGATTGGAATTGCGGTCGGCGATTATCTGGTAGAATCAGTTGCGCGGTAAGTGTGATTTTATTGCTGGTGTGACCATGGACTAGATGCAAACAAAAGCGATCTTGGACCAAAGTATGAACTAAGTCCATGGGCGTGGACCAAAATGATGGGCAAACTGTGATTGGTCCACGCCACCGGTGACCAGTGGCAATGTGGTCAATCGGAAGAAGGAGAGCGCTAGGTTATCCCATATCGCTTTTTACGGCAAAACTTATGTTCTTCTGAAACAATCACTTGGGCGTCAAAGTCACCATCAAGGACCAACATTCGATGAATGCACACTCCGGAGTAATCCACATAACTCCAGGCAGAAATCGTCTTTCACCTCACGGGCTTCCCATCAGCAGGTGCATATGAAAATACGACAAACAAACAACGACGCCTCAACCGACTGCTATTTATGCATGCAGAACCGTTCAACCGAAATGCACGCAAACGACGGTGCTCTGGGCGATCCTAACACCAGCCTGGCCACGAGCGCCCGAAGGCGGATCATTTGACACGCTAAGACTGAAACAAAAGACTGCATCTGGACTAAGAACGATGATCACGGAAGTGGAATCATGTATGCATGTTTCGGAGACACAGAATATATCTATCTTAAAGGTTTCAAGATTTCTAGCTAGGGAGGTTTGTTGGCCTATTTAATTGAGCATGCCTACATTGAAAGCAGATAAGTGAAGTTGACGTCTAGGTTTAGAAAATGGGTTCAGAATATTTCTTCCCCTTCCACTAATGCTGTCATCGGATAAATTTTTAGAATGTCCGGCATGCGAGCCTCGGCTGACAAAGTCCCTTCAGTCAACAGAATAGAGAAGACTCCAGTCAGTACTCAGATGTCAGCAATAAATATATATATATCTCGGTGTCGGAATAGCACCGATACGACAATACACTCACGGGCAAACCACGGCAGAAGCTGCCGCGTAGTCGAAGCGATTCGAAAGTGAGGACTCTCGAAAAGTGTAGCACGAGCGGAAATGCACAGATCTTATGTGCGATGAAGCAGAAGCAGCCGAAAAAATGTGACAAAATTGATATCGAGTATGGAAGCAGACCTTAGGTAAAATGATGTTCAAAAAGGATCGACGCCACTGTAAATTCATCAAACCGCAACTCTTTGGGGCAACTTCCGTCGTCCACACATCGGAAGAACGGAAATTAGAATGTCTCCCTGCAGAAAGGATGCTGGAGATGTTCGGTCTATCGATACTTTGAGGCTGCCCACACAACAGAAGAGATTTTTCTTTGAGAACGTTAACCGGAGGCTTTGACTCAAAGGCCTGACCCCCAAAGCAATGGGGAGTTAATCCAGCACGGGAACTCGGAGCAGGCGTAAACTTATCACCACCCATCCTGCTCGAAGCAATGGATAGCGCGGTCCTGGTTATCCTGCGAGACGACCGATGGAGTATGGATTTCGTTGTTTATACTATTGTATTTTATTGTATTGTATAGACTTCTGCGTACAATCAGTAGTCTCATTTCAGTCAAAAATAAAAGAACTCATCAGGAATTCGGCTGAAACTCGGTCAGTTTGTCAAAATTCATGCTAGATATGGGGCAGGTGATTCTGGGCAGTATGGTTCACTCAGGAATATTGCCATAGGGTCCAGCCACCAAGCAGGATGACGATTAGGGTTCTCAACCAAAGCCTTATGTTCTGACAGGAACCTGACCGCAGGGCAGCGGGTTATAGCTGTGTGGAAGCTCATCAACTTGAACCAATCACTATTACAATTGTTCTTCCAAATAACCTGCTAAATTAGATCTACCCCAGACCAGGAGGACCAGGAAGCTAATTCGTCACACCTCCACCCTTTGACCTTCCAGGCATGACTGGATCTTCGACCTGAGTTGTGTAGTCATGCAAGCCGTTACACTACGTCAACGTGAGGTCTCACTGTGATGATGAAAGCAAAGGCGGTATTATTTTGTAGGGTTACTGACTAAGATTAACAGTTCCACCGAGATCTCGCACAAATGGTTAAGGTTCGTTTTCTTTTCAACTGAACGTGCACCAGACCTACCATGGGCGATTGGGACTTGACGTGAATTTGAGGGGAAACCGAACGAATAGGCCTCGGGTGAATGCGGACATAATGGATGGGTTCGTGAGATCGTGTTGACAAACTGGAGACTACATGCACATCTGCCTCAACACCAGTCTGGTGCAAGCGCATACACCCATTCAGAAGTAGGCAAGCAGTTACTGTCTTCTTTGGATTTCACGTATTACTGATTGTGCAAAAAACCCGTAGAACCTATTCACATGCGCGATCAAACCAACTGTATGCGATGTCACCTTAGGGAGTTCTGGGTTTGGAATCGCTAAAAATATGCTTATTCAAAGAAACTGCATCTATGCTTGACTGAAAACCCTGTGGGCTTTACGTTTCACACACAGGCCTCGAATCATTCGGTCAGCCTACACTCGAGGTGCACCAGACGCGAATTTCTCTCTCACTAGAGCTTATCAGCGATGCATATCGAAGATTTGAATCCGGGTTTTCGAAGTGGAAGGCTTGTGTCACCAATGCCCCATCAACTCTCATTAAAGCTAAACAGAGTACTCGACTGAAGTTTGACCGGATATCGTTCTCATTGATAGCTGCGCAGGGAGAAACGGTTCATGTCTCGTTAACTCCAGTCGAATCCATCAACCAAAGTTGGGTAGTTTCCGTAGGATGGTTACATGTCCCTACCGATCAGCTCTGCATTTGGTATTGATGTATTTGGCTCAAACCATAGGTGCAACGGCGAATATGCACCACTGATGAGTTCTTATGCGAACAAAACCCAAGTCTGGTGCTGCCCGAGTGTAAGGTTGACCGGGTGACTCGAGGTTTGTGTGTGAAAAGTAGAGCGGTCAGTCAGTCATAGAAATTATATATATATATATATATATATATATATATATATATAGACCGCAGTGACCAGCTAAACTTCATGGGTTATTCTCCAAACTATGTCTAGCAAACAAGCAGGTAGTCAAAAGTCGAAAAGAAGGAACACCAAAGGTGAGAAAGAGTGTGACCAACTAGCAAGTGTACAATAACACGATTCGAGTGTGACTTAACTGTCGGACTTCACAGTTCAGCCAGAGGAACAACAAAATACTCCAACTGGGATTCGGAAAACATGCTACTGGATTGGATGGCAAACTTCTCTGGCGATTACCGCCGCCAGGTTGTATAAACCAACTTAGTACAATAGAGATCCTAAGCATCTGAAGGACACAAACATTAGTAATGGACGAAGATCTAAACTTCGCGCTCATCTCAAATGACCTCAGCTTCAAAGACAAGCGCGACAAAAAAGAATGTGCTCGTCAGTCAGTCACGATCTTTAAAAGACACCAACATAAACGCGAAAATGAGATACGGAAATGAGCTGAGGGAATGCTATTCCTAAGTTATTCGATTAAAAATGTCTTGATGAAAGCTAACCGCAGTAATTTAAACGTCAGCTTATTATTAATCCCACGGACTGGGCCATTTTCGAATTCCAGCGTTCATAATTACACTCAAATGCCCCGTCTTGAATTGAAAGGCCGGCCCACTTACCAGTTAGAAAAAATCATTTTGTCCATAAAATATTTCTTGTTTTTCCTTTTAAAAGATGCCCACGGCAAGGGACTTTTCTAGGACAGACTAGAGACTTCAGTTACATTTTTCAGACCCACACCGACGCTGCCTTAGCCCAATGATAAAGGTAAGTGCACGTTAAGCGGAAGGTCATCAATTTGATTCCGCAATTCACGACGCTGGTTTTTGGATTTGGCCTTCTCTAAGGCATCAGGCTTCTGGCTGTCTGATCAGTACATTCAGAAATCACCTGAGTGACTATTTGGAAACGATACAAATGTTCCAACTGTTCAAGAATTCGCAGATTTGGAGAAGGAGTAGCGACAGTGTGTACCCGGAAAAGTGTATTAGTCAGATGATGACAGAAATTCTGTTACCGAACGCATTTCCGTCCGTAATTTTAAGCATCGACTCACACTTTGGGTGACTTGAGGATTACTGGTACCCACATAGTCTCCGCGCTTTATGCTGGTTTGTTGTGGGCTCATTTTTGGCAATTTTAACTAAGAAGTAACTATTATTTTTTTCTTGAGAGATTCTATTCTCCAACCAGCATCTTTCTCTGCCATTGCTGGCAGCGGTTCTATCTGAAATTTTCGTCGCAGATAACCAAAGGACAATTGGTTCAAAAATTAGAAAGTTTACGAATTCCATACAAATAGTCGTTAACTAGCGGAAATTCAGCCTAAGGAAGATATGTAAAAGACAAAACTGATTCTCACGAGGATAAATATCATTCAATGTTTCTAGATATTGGTATGTACAGTGTGCAACCCAGTACCATTCAAACAATAGACTTTGTTCTCGTTACAACAAAGCTGAGCGTTTTTTCGTCGCGACCGGTTTACTTCGGCCGCGCACATGAAGATTTTTGCAGGCTACCCGACCACTAGCAACTGATCGGACATCAGGTGTTATTGTTGGAGTATTTGCATCCATCATGCGAAACACGGCTGAAACCGATTCTCTGCCTTGTACAGACGAGACCGCGTCTTCCAGATCGATCAGCGGTAATGGAGGCACAACGGGATTTGTGTTGCGTTCACTTGTTGGGATTTCAAACTGGCTATTAAGTTCATCAAAATGAGGTGAATTGGTATTCTTCAGGCGGACTGACTCTCTATACGACTGGTGGCGTACCTCAGGCAGCTGATGCACCGGTTCCACCTGATTCATTTGTATTTCCGTTTCCAGTTGACGCACTCGGGCTTGCAGCCGATTACTTAACTCTTTGAGGGCGTGTTTCTCTTGACCCAACTTTCTAATCATTCCCACTGACAACTGAAGTTTTTCTCGTAGCATTTGTGTATCGTCACCAGCATGCTGCACCGTGTCAGCAGCACTAGTAGTATTAGTCATGGTAGATTTATCCATATTTTTTTGCCGATCATCATGTTTCTGTGATTTCAGTTGAATACTGTGAGCGGTTTGTTTTGCTTGTTCAGACATGACAGAAATCGACCGTTTCAGACGTGTATTTTCCCCTTCGAGGCGATCACAGTTGACTTGTAAGCGTTCTAACTGGGCAATCAAATGTTTGTGATCACATGAAACTGCTGATTTAGGCTCCTCTCGGACAGATGCTAACAGCGCTTGCTCCAAGTCACGCCTCAATCGTTCACATTCATTACGCACAGTGCGGGCTTTACGTTCGGCCAAATGACGTAGTTTGTTCGCTTCTTCGAGAGATTTTAACGCCATCCGAGTTTCTTTTCGTTCTTTGATCAAATCTTCTAGAAGACGATGATTTTCAACTGTCATTCGGGAACACTGTTTTTCATGTTTATTAATAGCTATTGCCATTTCTTTGCGTTGCCATCCCAGTTGAGACCTAGGGAAGAATGTGTTTGAGAAGCGAAACTTGTCTTTGAACTTCATCTACAAGCTCAAAAAATATTAACAATCAAACTTGGTTTAAGTTAGGAAATCTTCATAATTTAAGACAGGAACGAATCATGTCCCGTTACACTCACTACAATTAAAAACATTCGGTGAACAAAATCCCAATGAACTTTTCTTCTGCCCGTGGCTTGGAGCAGGTAAATATAGACTAGGACTCATAGGAAATGGAGTTTTCCAGTTTGGGTGATTCCCGCATTAACAAGCACCAAACTGCTTGAAGATTCGTGTGATCATGGTGTTCAGGATGATCAGATTTTAACAAGTTCAGTTTTAACGGCACTGGCAACTGCCAAGTCGGAATTAATCAAATCAGATTGAGGGAAAACTTTGACAGGCTCACAAACGCAGTCAAAGTCTCATCCCGATTTTTGTGGGGTCATTTGCATATGTGAGGTTAATAGAACACAAACAACGGTGAGATATTTTTGACGGCAGTCATATAAGCCCAATATCAACATCTGACCTGAGATGGATTCATGCTGATAGGCTGCTATCCAACTACTGATGAATCTTTCAATAAGCGGATTTACAGGTGAGACACTCTGGCGGGTCACATGACTAGGCTCTATGCACAGTGTTAACTAATTTATGGTAGTACAGACCTTAAACGAATGGTCGTTCAAAACACTAGTTCATAGTTGGAGGAGCATCTGTGTAAACACTTTGCTAGTGTTCCACAACTTTGAAACATTAGGGAAATACACCGGCAGATAGGGGAAGGAAATGCTAAAGCTAGACTCAACTGTGGTTAGTCGAATTCCAATTTTAAACTTTAAGCTTGTCATGCCCCTCACTTTCCCGTCGTTCCTTGTTTACAATGAAACAGATTGGACAATCCGTAAAGGCAAAAGTGGTTCTCTGAAATGCATCCAATTAAACCAAAAACGTAGATCCAAGAATTTATGGCTGAATTTGGCTCTCTGGGCCTTTGAGAGGGAGGGCGTGTGATTGTCTGTTGCAGTCTGATTTTGTTCGGATAGCATTTGATAAGCAATATTCTAGTGGTTTACATCTACTGTCTCTATTTATTGCCTTCCACTGAGTGATTTTGCATGCGAGGTAATAACAAAAGGGAAGCGACCTTGTGACGTAAATGGTTGATCGATCTGAACTTGTAAGTGAAGGATAACCTGTTGTGAATTTGAACAGAGCTTGATAAAGTTTAGATACGTTTTTCCAATGCCTACTAGACACATTTGGTTGATGCATATCATTTAGCAATATTACTCTGTTGTAGTCTAGTAATTATGGTGTTGTTGCTCAGTGTGATAAACACCTAGCCATAATAAAATCGAACAAGCAATGTAATATTCATACTGAAATCTAAAATTCTCAAAGGTTTGCTGTCGTCTGGTGGCCTCAGACTGGCGTAGCAGCCACGACCTGCGGTGAAATAAAGACGCTTCTTTGGTGAACACAATGCCTGTAACGAAATTTACACCAGGGTATGAAACCACGTGACTGGATCCACATAAACCACACGCGAAGTTCCCGCTTGTGGTACGCTTTGTTCGGAAGAGTAAGCTAGTACTATTCTAATCCGAGGCGGCCAAACGAGAGTCGGCGATCAGAAAACGCTAACCAGAGGGAATTAAACAACAAAAACCTTGCCGTTTCTAGCTCGTACCAACGAATTTAGATAGTCGTCAATCAGTAAAGTAAGAAAGATAATTTTCGTTGATTCATATCTCGTCACCACATTAAACTTGTTTTATAGCAATGTTCTTACTTGGTAGACTCTAATTTGCTTAAAATTTCTCTCCTTTCTTCATTCCATTTGTTTTGTGCTTGGAGTTGCGCATTTTCCATTAAGACCATTTTCTGTTCGGCGATTTCCTTATCGCTTACGGCTTCGGTAACTTTCACAGTAAGCGATTCGATGTTCTGCAATGCGACTTGAAGCTCTGATTGGGTTTTCTCGACCAGTTTCCCCGTCAACTCTACATTTGCAAGTGCTTCTTTTCTGGATTTCAACGTCCGTTCATAGATTTCCTCCAACATTTGAACACGCAGCTGAAGTCCAAATTGTTTCTGAGATGCTTCTGAAGCTGATTTTTCCGCTTGTTCTGCAGCTTTTCCCAGTGCTTCTTCCAAATCGCTGACAGCTTTTAAGCGTTCTGCCTCCAGATCAGCCTGAACTCGAGTCAGTGTAGATTGTAATTGCGCTCGTTCCTGTGCTTCCGACTGTTTTAACGCATTTATAGCAATAGTGTGCTTGTTGTGCAATTCCGATTCTCGTTTGGCGTTCTCAACAATTTGAAGCTCGAGCTCGTGGCGCAGTTGTGCCTCTGTAACTCTGCAGGAACCCAATTCAGCCTTGGAGCGATCTAGTGAGGCTTTGAGTTCACTAATGACTACCTCCCGAGCGAGGAGGTTCTGTTTCAAAGGGGTAAGTTGGAACAGAACAATTTGTCTGATTCATTGGTCATTATTCGTCAGGACTGAGACTCTCTCTCTCTCTCTCTCTCTCTCTCTATATATATATATATATATATATATATATATATATATATGCTTCAGGAGTCTACTCGGGTGTCAAAATAAAACACTGGTAATTCGCAGAGTGCCTTATTTTCGAGTCTAGAAAACAGTGTCCACTATTTGGTGAAAGGCCATACGTATATAATTTGTCAGGCCAGTGTATAGTCTTTCAAACGTCCATGGTGTAAATCAATGACTGCGCAGTTGAGAACATTGTGAACTGCTCGAAGTACATAGGTGTTTTGTGCGACTTGGTGATCTGACTCCAGGACGGATCTCCATAGGTCAATAGAATAAATTTGTTTTCAAAGGTGACCATAATAACAGTGTTAGAAGCTACTATCTCCTGTTGGTAATCACATAATTGAGGTAATTAAAAATGAAGTGGTAAATCACGAGGAAGACTATCTGCGGACTGATTCGAGCAAAACGATTGCTGAGGGAGGAAATCATACAAGACGAAAGAAGACTAGACACACGCGAGCTAAAAAGAAGTTTTAATTTCAGGAGGAACTACGTAAAGGAAACTTCATATTTGCGGAAAGCTTGCCTTGATTTCATAAAATAAGGCTGGGAATGTAATAATAAGAGCGTTATCATGTCTCACTGATGAGCGAAACTAATCAACTATTTCCAAGTCAATGGCTTACAAAGTTTACGAAGCTTTTAAGTATAGCTTGAAGTTCAAATGTATAGCATGGTATGCAACAAAGTATCAATCTCTTGGCCAAATTACTTCTTTCCACAGATGTGTGATTGCCTGTAAAAGCCTTCTTGGCGAGCCTATCAGCGCCAAACGGTAGTATTCGATCTGAACAAATCAGTAAAGTCAGCAAACTTTTCTTAGGTCCCACGGATTACACTTGATTCTAGAAGCATAATAAAATCTCGTCCATCATCAAGGTGTATCGGAAGCGAGCATTTATTCAGGTTACAAATGCTGTGGACCGTGAGGGAAAATTATGGATTAAGTGGCGGGTTTAGAAACCGCTTACCTTTTGAGTTAATAGCGTAGATTCATTCATCGGAAATGACCAATGTGACACTCAAAACGGGGTTTTGACACAATATTGTTTTTGATAACTTCGTCTTCTGGCTTATATATATATATATATATATATATTATATATATATATTATATATATATATATATATATATATGAACCGGGGGTGCCGCTTAGACCCATTGTCGCATCAACAACAGCACCAAACTATCAGCTAGCGAAGTACCTTTTCCGTCTCCTACGCCCATGCCTACCACAGGACCAAAACGACACATTCCTGGAACAAATCAAAGACCTCAAGTTAGAAGCAAACGAAGCTATGGTCTCATTCGACGTCACATCACTTTTCACAAATATTCCTAGGCAAATGGCACTGGACAGCATGCGCCAACTTATGGAGAAGGACTCCAACTTATCAGATAGAATAGCAATATCCAAGGACGATATAATTTATTTGATAGAATTGTGCATGGAAACATACCTACAGTTCAGTGGGACGGTATATAAGCAAATAAGAGGAACGCCTATGGAATCACCACTATCAGGCTTGTTAGCAGATGCAACCATGAAACAATTCGAGACAAAGGCATTCGAAACAAACCACCCATGCTTATGGATCAGATATGTTGATGATACATTTGTTGTGTTAGAAAAAACACTAATGGACCAATTTCATCAACACCTAAACGCGATAGTGCCCAGCATCAAATCCACCAAGGAGGAGGAAAAAGACTCGGCTCCACCGTTTCTCGACGTACTAATTATGAGGCAACCAAACGGGGGCATAGAGACAACCGTCTACAGAGAACCGACGACGACGGACCGCATACTCAATTTCAAAAGCAACCATCCAACCTGCCACCTAAAGAGCTGTGTGCGTACCCTGTTCCATCGAGCCGACACACACTGCAGTACACAGGACCTACGGGAACAAGAGCAATCTAGGTTGTTCAGGTTATTTGCGGTCAATGGATATCCAAAGTCTTTCATCAACGCTTGTATTCGCAGAAGGCAGAGGTCAAACACAAAGAGGACCAGATCGATCGTGGTACTTCCATACATACGGGGAGTATCCGAAGCGGTCGAACGCATCCTACGTCCACTACATATCACAATCGCCCACAAACCGACCGGCACCCTGAGATCTGTTCTATTCAACGGAAATGATCGCGTCGACCAGCACGACCAGTCAGGGGTAGTTTATGCCATTCCGTGCCTCGGATGTGACAAACAGTATGTCGGTGAGACAAGCAAACAATTACGCACACGCTTGCACGAACATAGCTTAGCCCTACGACGCGCTGACCCACACTCGCAGATATGGAACCACTGTGCACAAACAGGCCATGAGGTCAACATCAACAACGCAAAGGTAGTCAGCCGGGCAAACAGAAAGGGGGAGCGACTGATTCTTGAAGCCCTCCACTCGAATAACTCGTTCAATCGGCATGTGGAGATTGACAAACATTACGTCATCTTAACAAGACCCGGATGCAGAATAGAGACAAACAGACAGACAGTGCACAAAACCGAACGGAACTAGCGATCCCATTCACTCACTCATTCACGTTTGACAACGAGTCCTAGTTTGGATCGAAACGTCACGATAAACGTATTAACTCAGTGTACGCCTTCTCAACTCTCCCTCTCCCTCTCTCTCTCTCTCTCTCTCTCTCTATATATATATATATATATATATATATATATGTATATATATATATATATATATATAGGCGCGCAGCAATTGAAAACATTTGACATAAGCATTGGTAGGTTATAAAAGGATGCTTGTCAAAGAAAGGAGTATTTTCGCCAAGTGGGCGCGCAAGGAGACCTGTCGTGCTGTAATTTGAGAAAAAAATGAAGCAACGGATGTTGTTGTTGGGATCAAACTGATTGCATGAATCGAACTGATTCAATCATCTTATGCATCGAATGATATTCCTATCAAATACGTGTTCGGTTACCTTATATATAATTTTATTGGAACGAAAAGAAAATCACCGAGAATAAGCTGGTTCGCTGTGACCATCTACCCTGGATCGTTACGGCTTTGCACACTTTCATGCACATACTAATCGTGAGAAAACCTAACACGATGGGGTAGTTTAACCTAGCATCGTATTCAAAACTATTAAAAACGTTCAAGATGTGAAACCGCATATTCGGGAGTGTTCGATAACTGTAGTTGGCTTTTTCAAGTTAAGTTTGCAATTGAATAATTCAAAGGAAAATTCCACAACCACTTATGATTCAAAACTGCTTCCATTTTTCAACCGTTTCAAATGACGTGTTTTTTCGGCATTATTCGAAATACCTTCGGAAATGACATATTGAGTCTGTTGACTAGCTACGTGTTTTTGTCCCCACAAGCTGGTGGGTTACGAGCGACAGAATCGAGACAATAGACAAGACTAGAGATTTTTTCGGAATACATTGCTTGCGTTGATGCGGTGTTATGAATGGCCAACTATTCCGAAATAAGATACACAAGTGGCGTTTGGGCCCAGAAACCCTGGAAGAAAGGTGCGGATGCAAACCATCCCTATGCTCAGTTTATCCATTATTTAAATGACTCAATCCCCTTTTCGCAATTGCATATTTGGTCTGAGATTAAAATCACGGAGAGATTAGCGAGGACATTCGGGTTTACTGATCCAGACGGTTTGCTACAGGAGGCGCCCAAACTGTGCATCAGCCTCCATATAACCTTAAGACTTTGGGAATTACCCACTCACTGAAATGATAGTCGATTTTCGATTGCTGGCGTTCTGTTGTAGTTACTTCTTTGGTGAGTACTATAAGGAAGATTTCGAATACATGAACTCCGGGAACTGTGGCATTCAGCCATTTTATCTGTTGTCTCCAAACACCATTTAGATGGATGCCGTGAACCCCAACGCGGTGGGCTAGGGGGACCTACACGATCCAGTGCAACGGTTGCTGTGTCATCGAGTAACCACATTGACCCGCATTCCAACTGTTACCTGCCTCTAGGAGGAGCCCACAAAGAGGCAGTCATTCCGCAGATATGCAGTCTGTATTCAGCGTCTATTCTAAAGGTTGAAATCTAGGATCCAATGCCTTACGTTTAGCCTCGGAGTAAGTGAAGTAATTCGACCATGAAAGCAGTGATGTTTGAACACTGAACGTCTTTGCACACATACACACAACGGTAATGTTTCGAAGTTTTACGGCAGGTCCTTTGGTCGATGAACAGATGCCCCGCCATCGCCACCGGCTGAATGGCAACCGGGACTCCTACTTGCGCGAAGGATCTTCATCCGAGATAGGACCCCCTGGTGAGGTACAACTTTTCAAGTAACTAAGTCTATATACTTCACCCAGTTCTTTCTCGGCAAGAATGAGGTTCGGTGGAGCCTCTCTTAATCAGGGCTGATACACTTCAAGGTGCCATTCATTCTACATTCTTTTTTCCACTTACATTGGTGATTTGCCTGTCGGAGCTTGCGCTCGAAATATGCTGATGAAGTTGTTTTCTCTAATAAATCTGGCACTGTTAAGTTACTTGAAGATCTTGCGCATATTCGGAACATTTTTAATCAATATGCTAGTATGTTGAACAATGGCCAATATTGGAAGGGCATTTTCCACCACTCGATCCCGGTCCATTGAAGATACTTCCACCAGCAACTCCAATAACCTTCCGCATATAATCCGTGCGAAATATCATGGAGTTGTTTAGCGAAACTGAAATCGGAGTGAGAAAACTGCGTAGTTTGTCACATGAAATTGGGACTCAATGACAACTTAATGACCCGAAATTTAAGATTTCCACGTTTCCAAGACATTGTTTATGGTTCCCTCATAATTTTCTCGGGATTATAAAAAAGAATTTCCTCACCATTCTTCACAGAGGTTTACATACCATTCGTTTTGTTCCTGTAATTGATCCTAAATGGCCTATTCTTGGAGCTAGGCAAAAGCAAAGTAATAGCATCCTTACATTTGCACAGAATGCTCTTTCTGATACGTCAGTCACATACACTCCATCTTGGTCGCACTCCAAATCAACCTCAAACACCGACCCAGACCGACGGAAAAAAATCCTTGCCATGTTGGTTTAGAAATGGTCTACAGATTAAACCATCAGAGGAACATAGGAACAAAAGGAAGGAGTTACATGACCGTCGAGAGAAAAAGGAAACCTGACTTGAGGAAAGTTAAATAAGGTAATGGAAATGCCGGCCCATCAAAAACGTTCCCAACCAAATTGATACCACATTACAAACATCTCACGCGCTAAAAAATTGATTTATAATTATATATATATATGTAAAGACATATATATATATAACTATGAAGATGTGAGCATAATCGAAACTGTAGCATGAGGAGTGGGGACGCATGATGTTCGTCGAAGAGTCTACAGAAAAATAACAATAGTGACAGGTTGAAAACAGTTTCCCAGTAAGGCTGTGCATTATAAGGAAACGCGAGCAGAACGCCCGAGATATTACACATGAAAGCAATATATTCTGGGAAAAAAGTATGGCTCAGCCAAACTGACAAACAATTATCAACCAATCACAGTTCTCGTTCTTCTGTGCACTCTTCCACGAACACCTCCCATGCACACTCCTCATGCTACACATTCGATTCTGGTGAGAAATATCAATCAATTCCGAGTGTACAAGTATGTCGATGTTTGGACAAGAGAGCATCGGGTACGCATACCTGACGAGCGACAATAACCGCCAAACCGGTCGTGTGCTCCCGGGCAAATTTTCTTTACGCATCCACATACTACTTCCTGCTTCTATATATACATACGTATATTCTGGCGCATTCTGCCCTCGTTCCTAACGTTCGCTCAGCCAAACTGACAAACAATTATCAACCAATCACAGTAGATGTGTATAAGAGACAGGTTTGAACACTGAACGTCTTTGCACACATACACACAACGGTAATGTTTCGAAGTTNATACATACGTATATTCTGGCGCATTCTGCCCTCGTTCCTAACGTTCGCTCAGCCAAACTGACAAACAATTATCAACCAATCACAGTTCTCGTTCTTCTGTGCACTCTTCCACGAACACCTCCCATGCACACTCCTCATGCTACACATTCGATTCTGGTGAGAAATATCAATCAATTCCGAGTGTACAAGTATGTCGATGTTTGGACAAGAGAGCATCGGGTACGCATACCTGACGAGCGACAATAACCGCCAAACCGGTCGTGTGCTCCCGGGCAAATTTTCTTTACGCATCCACATACTACTTCCTGCTTCTATATATACATACGTATATTCTGGCGCATTCTGCCCTCGTTCCTAACGTTCGCTCAGCCAAACTGACAAACAATTATCAACCAATCACAGTTCTCGTTCTTCTGTGCACTCTTCCACGAACACCTCCCATGCACACTCCTCATGCTACACATTCGATTCTGGTGAGAAATATCAATCAATTCCGAGTGTACAAGTATGTCGATGTTTGGACAAGAGAGCATCGGGTACGCATACCTGACGAGCGACAATAACCGCCAAACCCGTCGTGTGCTCCCGGGCAAATTTTCTTTACGCATCCACATACTACTTCCTGCTTCTATATATACATACGTATATTCTGGCGCATTCTGCCCTCGTTCCTAACGTTCGCTCAGCCAAACTGACAAACAATTATCAACCAATCACAGTTCTCGTTCTTCTGTGCACTCTTCCACGAACACCTCCCATGCACACTCCTCATGCTACACATTCGATTCTGGTGAGAAATATCAATCAATTCCGAGTGTACAAGTATGTCGATGTTTGGACAAGAGAGCATCGGGTACGCATACCTGACGAGCGACAATAACCGCCAAACCGGTCGTGTGCTCCCGGGCAAATTTTCTTTACGCATCCACATACTACTTCCTGCTTCTATATATACATACGTATATTCTGGCGCATTCTGCCCTCGTTCCTAACGTTCGCTCAGCCAAACTGACAAACAATTATCAACCAATCACAGTTCTCGTTCTTCTGTGCACTCTTCCACGAACACCTCCCATGCACACTCCTCATGCTACACATTCGATTCTGGTGAGAAATATCAATCAATTCCGAGTGTACAAGTATGTCGATGTTTGGACAAGAGAGCATCGGGTACGCATACCTGACGAGCGACAATAACCGCCAAACCGGTCGTGTGCTCCCGGGCAAATTTTCTTTACGCATCCACATACTACTTCCTGCTTCTATATATACATACGTATATTCTGGCGCATTCTGCCCTCGTTCCTAACGTTCGCTCAGCCAAACTGACAAACAATTATCAACCAATCACAGTTCTCGTTCTTCTGTGCACTCTTCCACGAACACCTCCCATGCACACTCCTCATGCTACACATTCGATTCTGGTGAGAAATATCAATCAATTCCGAGTGTACAAGTATGTCGATGTTTGGACAAGAGAGCATCGGGTACGCATACCTGACGAGCGACAATAACCGCCAAACCGGTCGTGTGCTCCCGGGCAAATTTTCTTTACGCATCCACATACTACTTCCTGCTTCTATATATACATACGTATATTCTGGCGCATTCTGCCCTCGTTCCTAACGTTCGCTCAGCCAAACTGACAAACAATTATCAACCAATCACAGTTCTCGTTCTTCTGTGCACTCTTCCACGAACACCTCCCATGCACACTCCTCATGCTACACATTCGATTCTGGTGAGAAATATCAATCAATTCCGAGTGTACAAGTATGTCGATGTTTGGACAAGAGAGCATCGGGTACGCATACCTGACGAGCGACAATAACCGCCAAACCGGTCGTGTGCTCCCGGGCAAATTTTCTTTACGCATCCACATACTACTTCCTGCTTCTATATATACATACGTATATTCTGGCGCATTCTGCCCTCGTTCCTAACGTTCGCTCAGCCAAACTGACAAACAATTATCAACCAATCACAGTTCTCGTTCTTCTGTGCACTCTTCCACGAACACCTCCCATGCACACTCCTCATGCTACACATTCGATTCTGGTGAGAAATATCAATCAATTCCGAGTGTACAAGTATGTCGATGTTTGGACAAGAGAGCATCGGGTACGCATACCTGACGAGCGACAATAACCGCCAAACCGGTCGTGTGCTCCCGGGCAAATTTTCTTTACGCATCCAGATACTAATTACTTCCTCTAAGTGGATATTTATATATAGATATAGCGTTACAGGCGTTTAAAACAAAGGAAGATTTCGAAAACCACACGATAAATTAACTATGCAGTTTTGAACCTCCCTGCAAATTGTCTAAAAACTCGCAATCAATCATTGAAGTGGTCCACATCTGACCCACAGGAGTGACTTTATGAGTAAACTCTTCACAAATAATCGAAAGCACAATATCAATATTAAGGTGGCACGACACAAATTGCTGAAATTATCATCATAGGCAAAAATTGTTCGTTACTAGTAGAAGTGTTCAGCTCAGAAAGGGCCCAAATTAATGCAACTATGATTCATTTTGAACTTGTCATTAAACTCACGATTGCCGGTGTTTTGCTCGAAATAATATTAGATTCATCTTGCATGCCAGATGATGATATTGAAAATATACTTCTATACTAAGTGAGTTATACGTAGCTTTCTAGTTTCCCTTGCGATCTCTTCCAACCTTTTTACATTGATCACAAAACACACTGTCATTTTCTGTGCACGTTGCACGTGTAATAAATAAGCGTAATGTGAGACCTTGTTGCAATTTAGTAAGCTTGCCATGTCAACCTTCTCACTCACTGAGCTCCGACTCACGAAGTCTTCTTCCTACGTTGCAGATCCGGATATTTGCACCTCCTGGAGGAGCACTGTTCCGGCATACTACAGAATTACTATCTCAACAAACAGACTGTAGATGCGATTTTTGATTACCACCCACTAAACTACACATGAACCCCTGGTGGATGGCACTGACTGAACCGCACTCTCGACGACTTAACGGTACGTCCGCGAATGTCATTTCATTGTTCAATTCCATTTCTGTCATGAAATTCACATTTGGTTGAACTTATTCAGCAGTTAATTACTTCTCGTCGAGACTTGAGTATGCAGAACATGTCGTCCACATAACGTCTGTATAGGTGGGTAACATGTCGACAAGTAATGGATCAAGTGAGGATGCAGTTTTGATTGTTAAATTTAAACTGGACGTTGGAGATATAAAGGACAGTAGTTGTTTCAAGTCAACTATCGTCGCTAACCCTTTGATCTCGATATGGTCGCAGAGGTGTTGGATGGTTTTTCTTGATCGGAATGTTGGTAAGAAGGGAAGCGACGTCTAGAGAAAACACCCATCATCCTTTCATATTGAATTCTTTCAGGGAACCGATGGGCTCAAATGTCTTTGAGGCTGTCTTGCTATCTTCTGTCTAACGGGTTCCAGCAACCTAGCCAGTCATTTTGACACAGTGTGATATGGTGAATTGCATATGTCGAGAATTAGTCTATCGGAACTCCATTTTTATGTATTTTGGGTGCACCGTACATTCTCGGGATAGCGGTTCCTGCAGGCTGAATTTGTTTGGATTTATCATTTCCTTTTGCTTCAGTCGTCTCAAGATGCTGGGCAAAGATTCCTCTATCTCATTTGTTTTACCATTCCTTACTGTCACTTTTACAAATTTCGACTTTTCCTTCAGGGTAGCTTCCTTTTTCGCTATATACTCAGCTTTGTTAAGGAGAACCATGCCTGCGCCCTTGACTGATCTTGATAACATGATGCCTGCATTTTTCTGCAATTCTCTTAAATATCTCTTAGGCTTTGACCTCAGCAGCTCACTTGTTGAATGTCTTACGCCATGATTCTGATAGAATGTGTTAACCAAGGTTGACTTAAATGTGTGTAGTTTTATTTTGTGATGGAGGGGTAAACTAGACAATAGGGAAAAAGATTCACAAATCCAACTTCTAAGTCCAGTTTTGCAATTTGGTTATTTGGACAACAAATTTTGGACCATGGGGATAAAACTTCTGACAACCTCTTTTTAACTTGAAGTCAGATAAATTATGAACGAATCGAGCAGGGTTCTGCGGGAACTCACTCGATGGTTTTGATTCTTTCAATCGTTTCAGCAACATTTGGACCTTCTGATTCCTTGTGTCTGCACGTACTCCTCGAAAGACTGTTTTCCTTCCTCACTCAATTGGTCGAGCTCACGAGATGACGTCACTAGTTTGCGTTCTAATTCCGCAATATGATTGCACATGGTATCACGGCCATTAAGAGCTCGTCTTTGAAGTGATGTTTTAGTCATATGTATTCGGTTTCTCTTTAGCAGAGTATGATGTTGCTTTGGGAACGTAGTTTTAGTCATACAATTATCCAAGAACTGAACATGAGCACCACAAAATAACTAACATAACACGTTCATCCGTTTTCAGGTTGCGTATGGAACACCACCAGTTACCTCCAATCGATATCTATATCTCCGAAATATAAGGACAAATACCTCCTGCGTAAGTTGTTTGGAGGACCATTTAGTAAGCCAGAACAAATTACGAATGGCGGCATTTATGTGCATGTAGGCTTGAAGATACGCATAAGCTATGCACTTAAATCTACAAAACTGGCCATAAATTACACTGCTAATAGTCAACTCTATATGTACGCTTTTATTGTGTAGTGAATTGTCGAAGCAACTGCGCTTTACTCTCGGTCGATTGGCTCTTGGCTAGCGTTTACAGTGGGATATACGAGCCCTCAAACACCTCGACGTATTTCGTCGATTCGATGCGAATAAAAACGTTATTGACCGAGGGCCTATCGGTTAAATTACAGGGACTGTGATGCAACGCTTGCTTATGTAGGGCCGTATCCGGAACTCCAGGAAAGGCACTCATAAAGCATATCGAAGAACAGAGCAGAGTATAATGCTGTTCCAATGATACCTTTCGTGGCATCGTTTGCTATCGTCATTTGCTTTTCTTGTACAAAATAGGAAGAAATCTGACTGACACGGATTTTCATGCTCAACATCAAATGACATTAGTTTTTTTCTTTGACAGTCGACGTGTTTGGAACTTTCTCGTGCATGCACGTAATTTGTTTGGGGGTAGGTAGACTTTTGGTTATCTATTGGCACAAATTATATCACGGAAGATCATCGCCTAGCATCGACAGCCTAACTATTGTTAAGGACAACACGGATCCCACATTAAAGTGCATGTCTCGTCAATTTCCTCTGAAATATCGGAAATTCAGTGGTAAGAAATACTGGGAAGCCGGAGGATTCAGACAGTTCGCACCCTACGTTGAACTTACTTTTCTGAAATGCATCCCGAAAGAGGAACAACACGATGCTTTTGAACACATTTTGCAACCAGGCACCATATTGTAAGAAGTGGTGCCCTCATTGTTTAGACTACGCGAAATGTCAGTGAAGAATCGTGGTCCAAATGCTTACCGGTCTGCAAAGTGAACACCTATGGGATACAGCGTCCATAAATTGATAGGTATTCAAAGCTTCCATTCGAGATGAACATGCAGGTTATACGTCGATGTGCATGAAGCAGAAAGATCGATAGAGCCCAGTATGCATGAATATGTACCATCCTGGTATGAGTGCTTGGGTCACACAATATACTCATTATGACTACCAGGGAAAGCGCTAGATGTTGTCGGAATGAAATTACTCGTCAGTCCACATTAACAAACGACCATACCTGATGATTAAAATCATGGTTCATTACATCTTTTGCCAATCATATAAGTGTACAGAGGATTGCTCTCAACCCCAGTCCTTTCTATGGATTCAGGGAGATATTTCTGCATTCCTGATCCTTTCAGGATGCCAGTAGGAATATCGGGAGAATATGGAAGAGACAGTTACACACAGCCGTCACAATGAGACAGCACCTTGACGTGGTGTGACGGCTTGCATGACTCCATGTGCCAACGAGCCGCACAGGATAGCTTATCTCAAGCCGAAGATCCGATCGTGCCTGGAAGGTCAATGGGTAGAGGCCTGACGAAGTAGTCTCCTAGCCCTCCAAGTTGCGAGTTGATCTGAGTTAGCAGCTCAATCCGAAAAAACGAGTGGAAGAATAATTGATCCAAGTAGATGGGCGCCCACTCAGCTATACCCGGCTACCTTGCGGACAGGTTCTTATCAGGACCAAAGGCTTTGGTTGAGAACCCTAATCGTCCTTCCGCTTAGCTGCTGGACTCCCTAGCAGTACCCGTCCATTATTCCCCATGAGTTACACGCCTACAAATAATTCCATACTGCATCGGTCGTCGCGCAGGATAATCAGGACCGCGCTGCCCATTGCATCGAGCGCTGGTGGGGTGGGTAGTGATAAGTATGCTACTGCTCAAAGTTCCCTCTCTTTTATTCAACCTGTCTCTTCTATCTCCAACCCAATCTGTTTGCCCGTTCTGCCTACCCATAGTATCTCCATTGATAACACCACCGATACTCCCAACGGTTTATTGTCAAGTAGTGTAATGGGTGGTTTTCAGTCTGTTAGCTCACATTTTCTCAAGCCTCGGTAGCCTCAGAATCTGGGTTCCTTTAATGTGCGCACTTTAATGCAGGCTGGTCAACAGGCGTGTTTGGCTCTGACAGTGGACTCACTTTCAATTGATGTCTGCTGTGTGAGTGAAACACGAATTCAGGATTCGAGTAGAGTAATTTAACTAACTGCGCCAAATGTCTCGTCGAGATATTTTCTTCGCACTTCAGGAGACGAAGCAGCTCAAGCCACGGGTGAACCCGGCGTTAATAGTCTTAAGTGAAAAGGCTGAAGCAACCCTTCTAGACTGGATCCCGGTTAACAGTCGTTTGTGCTTTGTGAGAATACAGGGATCAGTCGGCGTCCGGAGTACTAGTAGTACTAAGCGCAGTATATTTGTTATCTCGGCATACGCTCCAACAGACTGCAGCACTGACATGGAGAAAGACAAGTTTTACGATGACCTCGTCACTCTTGTTCGGAAGAGCAAACGCTCTGACATTGTAGTGGTAGCAGGTGACTTTATTGCACAAGTTGGAAAACTGAGTGCATCGGAATCTTGTTTAAATGGGCAGTGCGCCTTGCCTGTCCAGCGAACAGATAACGGGGAAAGACTTCTCCAGTTTCGTGCCGACAATAACATATTCCTATCTGTCACAAATTTCTCTCACCGTTTGGGTCGCACAGCAACATGGCACTCTAACTCAACGGGTAGTCTGAGTCAGATTGACCATATCACAGTTAGCTACGGTTGGCGCGGTTCTTTCCAGAACTGGAGATCGTACTAGACCATGTACTTCGTTAGTTTTTATGCGATTTTCGCTGCAGCTCAAGGGCCATTGACGCAGGCCACAAACCCGATTGGCTGTCGAACGTCTGTGTGATTCGACTGTTCGCAACAGCTATGAGCAGAAACTATCCGAAGAACTAAGAACTCCGACGAGTAGCAATGTAGACGATCAGTGGAATCAAATTAAGCAGGCGATACATCTGGCAGCAGATTTCGTCTGTGGTCCTAGATGTAGCGTTCACCAAAGACACTGGATATCACAAGGGTCGTTGGGTCTAATGGAACAAAAACACCAGCTGCCTAACTGCAATGAAGTGAATAAGGTGCGTCGACATTTGCAGCGTCAGTTGGCTATAAGCCTTAATTATTATCGTGAAAACTGTTTTCCACAACCGATGTTTACGTAGTATGGCTAGGATTGGATGGAGTGACCGGGTGAGTAATATTGAGGTTAGGAATCTGGTATCGGGTGTCACTTCTGATAATAGATTGTTTCAGCGTATGAAACTCAGTAGACTACGTTGGTTGGGTCACGTGTTGCGTATGACGAACACTCGTCTACCATACCGTGCCTTATTTTGTGTTCCCCCTAAGGAATGGAAGAAGCCATGTGGAGGCCAACAAATGACGTGGCAACGTGGGATGAGAAAATGTACAGCGAAATTAGGTAAAGTAGGTGTCTCACGTCTTCGTGGTTGGGGTCCGAAAGACTCGTCGACTTGCTGGCTGGAGACACTGAAGGATATGGCAGTGAACCGTGAAGAGTGGCGATCGTGCTGTCATTTTCTATCGAATCAGAATGACTGAAAACATGTGCGTTTGTACAGTTAGAC
>LUCM01000173.1:38937-74645 GCA_008360955.1 Fasciolopsis buskii
GAATGGATGGAGTGACCGGGTGAGTAATGTAGAGGTCAGGAATTTGGTACTAGGTTTCGGCTCTGAGAATACCTTATCTCGGCGTATGGAACTTAGTAGATTTCGTTGGTTGGGTGATATGTTGCGTATGACGAACACTCGTCTACCATACCGTGCCCTATTTTGCGTTTCTCCCACAGAGTGCAAGAAGAAGCCATGTGAAGGTCAGCAGATGATTTAGGAACGTGGAATGATAAAATGTGCAACGCAATTAGGTAAAGTAGGTGTCTCACGTCTTCGTTTTTGTGCTTGGGATCCGAAAGACTGGTCAACTAGTTGGTTGGGGGCACTGAAGGATATGACAGTGAACCGTGAACAGTGGCGACCGTGTTGTCATTTCCTATCGAATCAGAATGATTGAAAGAGTGCGTTTGCACAATAAGACTGTGTTTCGTATGTTGACTACAGCAGCATCCTAACTTTTCCCACCTGTGTAGGTGCACTCCCTGTTCCCCTTGAATATGCACTCTTTTATAGAAACGTGTAACTCTGGCGAAAAGGCAGCGATCACTGAGTCTTGCCGTGCTGTTAAACGATGAATGATGATGCATGCAAATAGTTTAATTTTCCGCGGAGATTCAGAGATCGGCGATTTAAATAATAAACTGAATCAAAGAAATCATATACGGATTCCATTTGAAAATGAAGCTATCTTTCATAAGTCACATGTTGAAAAACGTCCCTGGATTAATAAAAATCATCCAAGAAAAAGAATAAGACCATAAAATTAAATCACATTCACTCGAGGAGTATCTTTTTGAAAAATTACCCCACTTTGTGGGGACGAGGTGCTTCATCACTTGTTAGTCTTTGCTAGCTCCATATACTGAATATCAGTAATTTTTTAATGAAAACGAATGTGCGTCAATACTGCGTAAAATGCTATCTCTGCACAAATTTATTTTGTTCGATACCGTATCGTTACATTGGTGATACGTATTCCCCATATGTCCGGCGATTAATGAATTTTATTGTACCGTTACTTTTATTTACATTCTGGTCGGCCGTTGGAAAATATCTCGTGGCTTGAGCCAGCGCCTGGGGAAGTATTATCGCTGGCTACTTGGATCAATAGCACCCAAAGATTTCAATATTTATTTTGAATAACTCGTTCGCATTGCACTAATGTCTAGCATCTTCGTACCGTTTTAAATAGCAACCGATGGACAAACATGATCAAAAAATACAGCTGAGAACTTTTGATATCATAATACATACATTTCGCTACAGCCTTTATGCTTATGCAAAATCGTAGCTCATGGTTAATGAGAACTTAAGTAGGGTTAAAGGGGATTGATGAAACAGGGACGATGGGTAGAAAGTGGGAACTGTTATGGCAGTTGAACTGCAAGGTTTCGAACTCCACAAAAAGTGGATAAATTGTTTCTGGAACAACAGCAAAGTAAAAATAGTCTCCAAACCATCCTCAAAGTGAGCAAAACTGTCCTTAAAGAGTTTCTGAAGAGGATGAGAAATATTCCTTAATGGGGATTGTTCTCCAACATCCAAGTTGGTTCATTTAAACAAATGATTTTGCACAGATGGTGAAAATAAACTAAATTCAATGTTTCCAACTTATGATTCACGTTACAGTGTTAGTTAAACAGTTTCCAGGAGCTGTGCATTAAGTGAAAATCAGAGCAAACAGCTGAAGAACTGGGTTACCTATAATGTTAATATAATTCAGCAACCATCAATACATATGCAAAATGAAACGAATTACGGATACCTCGACTTCCCTCAGCATCTCAGTTAAGGGAAATTATTCTCATTGTCAAGTCTAAAACTATTGTTTACCATATGTTTTGGTCGGTCGGCGTGAAAGTTGTTAGTTATACTTACCTATGACCTTGGGCGTGCACATCATTTAGCTAATAGGAGTACGGGCTACTCAACTACTCCAACTATTGTTGACCGAGTTATGTCGAGAAAACATGCTAAGTTTGCTATATCTGTGCCTCGTCAAAAGCCTCATATCAATGTTCCTTTGAGACTACAGTCTCCAAAAGAACGGTAGGAAATGCAACAACGATTCAAACTTAGTTGGATACCGACGGCCCGTATCCCCTTGGCTTATCATAAATATGCTTATGGACAAGTTTTGAGCGAGAAACTTCCCCGTTGATTCCAGCGTCTATCGCAGTTGGTATTTCCTCTGGGTAAGAGCGACAGTTGGGTGTATGAGAACTCCTTTCCCTCACCACTCACGAGCTGAACGGTTTGCAGAAGGAGTTCCAGTTAGAAAGCACCCCATGACATCGAAGACTTTTAACTACAAGTAATCACCTGTGATCATGCAGTTCGATCCTTTGAGAAAATGAAGGAACCACATGAGGCTTCCTAACATTGCGACAAATGTTCACAACAAAATGTGTATCAATATAACAAGGTAACATTCCCCCTTTTTAACAGATGTCATTTTTCGTCGTGATCATCGTATTGTCTCATCACCTTAGAATTGTAGCATATATAATATTGTTGATCTTCTCATAGATTATGTGCACTGCTTTGATTCGAGAGGCTGGAGGGGGGAATACAAAGGTCGGTTCACTTGTGAACGGAGTCACTGGTAGTGAGAAGTCCCTGCCTTCACGGATTATAAACGCCAGCAAGGGATTTTGCACACAGTTAACAGTAGAATTTCATCAAAATGCCGCTACTGGAACGAACGCAGATAACGGAGAGCGATGAAAATTCAAAATGTTTCCACAACACTTAGGAATACCATAGCACCTCACGTTTATAGCCATTTCCAGCGTTTGTTAATAGCGACACATACTAGTTCGTAGCGGTCAAGATAATGCCAAAGGAACATCATCCAGCTCCCTAGATTATATTATCTGTGTCCATAAACTACTATATGGAAAGGAAGAAAAGACCATGAACATTCACATTTGCCTGCTTATCCAGCCGATGATGTAAGGAAACACGGCAAAGTGGGTATATTTTATGCGTTTCCGCTTGAGTCTTACTTAATAAAAAATAAAGTCTACGATAAAGAGTACTAAGTACATTGTTTCACAACTGTTCAACTGCTGTACTGAGCCGAGGATACCAGTCTCGTAAACTGTAATACGGAACCAATCATCGGGTGAATTGAGGATAGAGAGACTTAAGTTAGGCAGCATCATAGTAACCAGTAAAAGACTCTATAACACAGTTCTGGCTAATATGATCCATTCAACAGGATGAAAAAGACTATATCAACCTAGGTCCCTTTAGTTTTGCATCTATAAGTAATATGTATGATGATCCCATGCAACCAGTCAATGTATATTCTTTGTTAAAATCAAATAGATCTGTAGTGGTTTGCTCTTTCATAGAAATCGATTTCGAGTGGCCGGCGGTGGCCAAACGGATAAGGTCGCAGTGTTCGGACATGAAGGTCACGGGCAGCCCTCTGCTATCCACAGCCCCCCCTCCTGAAAAGTGTTGTACACTGTTATTTCATTAGTAAAGGAAGTAAAAGATTAAAAAATGTGCATTGCACTATCAGTAGCCGATGGTCTCTGGATAATCCAATTTTTACATTCTTTGTCAGAACAAGGCATGCTCGTACAAAGTTGAAATAGGTAAATCAATGGAAATAAAAAGTTTTTTGAAAATTACTTGAGACGACTGTCAGAAGGCGGAGCTTTGTCATATGTCAACTGGATTGCGATTCTTTGATATAGTCGTTCTTTTGGATGACGAAAATGATTACGTTTTCATTTTAAATTGATGTTGGCCTCCCCAAATAAAATTCATGCATTCCTTCCGAATGTTGATGGAGCATGTTTTCACTGCTTGGCAAGGACGTACGTTGGTGTTTCCAAAGGAATCCAACTGAGGTCAATAAAGAAGCTGCTGCACACACGTTAGTCTCGTTTACATCTAATATGCACAATAATCTGACTATGCCTGGAGAATGTAGAAGCTAGTGAAGGATAGCAGATTTCCTTCCAGTCATTTTAATGCTAGAAAGGAGTTTATCGAGAAGAGAATTTCGTAGGTGAATGAAATGAAATAGCATGTTCAGCAGATCAGAGCAAACCTTTTCCTACAAGAAGGTGGTCACTTGGCAAGGAGGACTAAGGTAATCTCACCTCGATTTGGTTACTAGTAAATCCAAGGGCTCAGTATGAGATTGATTTTATACTTGAAAAAGGTGACGTCTAAGGATGATACGGATGATCAAGATGACTATAACTTTTAGTGTTAAATGGCTGAATCAAACATCGTTCGGTAGATTTGCCCGACCGTCATGAGACTGCTAATATGAAAGAAACGGGACAACAACATAAAAATCTTCAAGGAAAAAGTTGGACCTAAGTTTGTTTTATGGTTAACATTCTATCGAATAAATCTAGCCCCCCTTAAGATGGTGTGAAAATCAAATAAAAGGACAGCAACCAGCACTCTCAACAAAGCACTCACCATGTCACCAACTGGAGGCTGAAAGTGCTACCTTCAAAGTTGTTATTCCATAATCAATTCAAAAGCGATTGAAAAATTACTCATAAGGAGAACATGGAATGTTTTTATCGCAAGTAGTACCTTCACTTTAATTTGCTTCAGCCAATCCACAGAAAATTGATGAACCTGATGAATCGGTTTGCTCTACTTGGGGAGTAGGTGAACTTAGTCCAATGTCAAATAAATTATGGAGATGTCTACACATTTTGCAAAAAATCAGTGTACGGACTGTGCAGTTGGAATCACAGCAAAGGTAGAAAACAATGAGCGAGGAAGAAGGAACAGAAGGAAACAATGTGCAGAACTCATAACAAACTAGTTTCACCTCACCGGCTGTCCATCGGGACCCATGATTCCTCTATCGGGCTAGCAATATCCAGTTGCCCAAACCTAAAAAGAGGGTTGACTCAAATTACCCCACCTCGGGCCTTTTCATCAGGCGGTCCAACCCATCCAACAGCAAGACGATTTAGAAGTCACGTAACTCAGTGGGCACCAGTGACTGATTTCTCAGTCCACATGCCTTTCGGATAGGGCTAGACAAAATAGGTGCCTAGTACATCCCTTTGCCAGGGATTTCGGTGAGCATACGGCAGCACGTTTCGTACGCCACCGGTGGTTGGTTCGGAATTAGGGTTTAGCTGTCTCCCTAGGCTGACTATCGAAGACTAGTCGATTCGGTGGAGGGCACGGAGATTCGTCTCTCGTAATTTTGGAGAAACAACTCCTTCTGGAGAAGGCAGTGATTAGAACTTCTTCAACAGAGATCATTTGAGGCGCTAGTAAATTACTAACTTTCGGCTGTTTTTTCTCTATAACAAGTACAAGCATTGCTAAATTTCGACGCCACAGTTCTCCAAAAGACAAATCGTTGACAACTGATGAGCCAGTCTTATCATCATCATATGAATAATTGCTTATTTATTATGATATGCGGGGAGACAGTTGATCGGTACGTCCGCACTTTGATGTTCGAATAACGATTAAAGAAAGTTAATGGACGAAGTGAATCATTCTGAGGCTTATGACAAGCGGTGGAGCACTTGATTGTCGATTAGTATACTTCTATAAAATGCTCAGTGTTTTTGAGAAGAGACAGTGCAGAGAAAACGCAACTTTAAGCACGCTAGAACCATAGTGGCTGAAAACGCTAAAACACCTGTATGCGAGAGACACAAGAATCTTTGAAGTTTCGTACCACCGATATGAGTGATTGCTTATGCTTATAGTTTCTTATTTATGGAAGTCCTACGGCCCAATACAGGGCAGATTTGGATTCCAAGCGATTATGGGTATTTCAAAAAAAGATCGCATTTGCTCACTTGCCATGACACGCTTGAGACATAAACGCAGTGAAGGGGACATTCTACAGCCACTAGGGCCCACTATAGGGGGTGGGGGGGAGAGACCGCCAATACGCCCTGAAAATTGGAGTGTTATAAAACCAAGTACAGTCTCATTATATTAGGTGTGACAACAAACTGGACGACGGTGAGTTGCCGCCTGCCACCAAAACGACCGGATGACTTGGAATTCGAACCCCTCGCTCTTTTGGTGACAGATACTCAACCCACTTGACCACCTCAGGCTTTTCCCGCATAAGGATATGTCGATAGACAAGCAGCTGACGCGAAAAAACACATTCTGCCCATTGGTCTCCTCCGCGTCAAACGATAGATACAATCGTCAAATTGATGCTAACTTGTTAATTAAAAACGATCTGAGTGAATAACAGTGACTCTATTGATAACATCAGGAACAACTGACCAGTTGGTGAGTGAACATACATTTAATAGTCGTTGATGATACTGAGATATCGCACCAGGATCAAAATTTTTGACTACGGTAGACAAAAGCCTTTGCCCATTGGACTGCGCTGTTGTCAAAAATAGTCAATAATGGATGGGAACTGAAATTAATTTGTGCAAACCTATAAGTTTTTAATACATGAAAACCGTCTGAAATGTCTGTGTTAGCAAACTTCTGATCTCAACGAAGTTTTCTGTTGATTACATATATATATATATATAGAGAGAGAGAGAGAGAAAGAGAGAGGGCAGATATTTGCTAATGAGTTGAATGACATAACCGAGAACGTTTTGGCGCCATACTAAAAACGAGTTCTTGATACTTGGCAAGGTTTTTTTCGTAGGATGCATTTTCTACCAAGAATATATGCATTGTAAAAGTAGCGTTGAATACCGAATATTATGGAAATAATCTGCTGAAAGTACACAGGCTCATTTTTCTCATCTTGAAGCTATTTGGATCCTCCAACGCGTAAAGGATATTACTAGGTCCCGTCTGACCAAGAAAATTTTTGTTTATATATTCATAACTTGCCTTTTTGTAGCGCTCTCATGGGCGGCTCTAGTAAAAGCATCACCACCGCAAACCACTTTTGATTGCGTTATGGCATTCCGAATGCAGTGAACCATCACTGTGTAGGCAACGGCACTGTTGTCCAAAGTTACCCTTAGCCAGTATACAAAATTCACCACTTTTTCTCATCTCTTCGCCATGCATAAACCTACCCTGGAAACTGCCCTAGAGCTCAATGTTCAGAAATGCACCAGAAATACAACCCTCGATTATTATATAAAAACTAGTTCGTTAGTACAAATGATCTCACAATCAATTACAATCCATAAAACTCTGTTCGGAAATAAACTTGAAACTTCTTGTACGCCAAGCACTTAGCGGAAGTACACCACATGCTCCTAAGCATACTATCAGTGAACAAGAGAAAACATTTAAATTTCACGGGAAGCCCTAAGGAAAACGCAAATGCTGCAGCTGTCTCAATGGATACTCTAGCATTTTTTTAGGGGAACCATCTAATCATTCGGTGAAGGAAAATGTGTATGTATGACATCAGCTCGAGAATGATATTGAGGATCGCCTTATCTTTATGCCGGAATGGTGACATTATCACATTCTCAGACAAGAAGCTATGATCTGGAATATATGGATAACTTCGTGCCACTGAATGAAGACGCAAGAAGGTTGAAGGCTTTTTACGATCGCCTGGACGATCATGGATGCAAGCTTGGGATGGATTTTGCACCTTCGAAGTGTAAGCTTTCGTTGTAGGACTGGATTTGCTCGAAGCAGAGCTTTGTTCCGGCAAGTGTAGGCAAATTTAGTTGCTTAGGTAGCTGTATTTCACCTGGTGGTCATAGATCGAGTGAAAGTTTTCCGTGCATAGAGAAGGCTCGACTGACATGCACCAGCATGAAGCGTCTGTGAAGTTAGTGTGACACCTAGTAATCAACCAAAGCTATAGTCTGCACAGCTCCAGCAAGGTCGGTGCCGTTATGAGGCCCAGAAACAGCCGATGACAACGGCAGGTTTGCAGGGACTCGGTGTTTAAACACCACTTTCTTTATGCTATTGGCAGGACAGGGTGAGATAATTGTGTCAGTAACTCAATCACTAGAAGCAAGATATGAGGAGCAGTCTTTAGTCTGTAAAAGAGATGTTTAGGACATGTCATACGCAGAAATTAAGTAAATTATATGGAATCCACCGGCATTATCAATGGAACGCCTGTGAATAATGATCAGCTATCAAGAGACAGCAGAATCTTACTCGTAACATTCTGTTCTTTTAATTAATAGATAGAAATGAAAGAACTTTTGCAGAGTAAACAGATAATTTGCATACTGAGTTGGGAATCTCAGTAATCCACTGCGTAGTAGCGTCACAAGCAGAGTCAATCCTATCAAGTACTTGTTTAAGCAGTTCGTTAGCCTTAGGTAATTTTGCTAAACCGTAGAGCCTTGGTGGTTGATATCCACATGGTGCCGAATTTTCGCAGTATCTTGATGATGGAAGTTTCAGGTTTTACCTGTTTTGACATTTCCGCCAGTGTGCTTTCCAGTTTTTGATTTTTTTTCGCTTTTTACTTCTGGACTTTGAATCACCGGACAATTAGCCTATCATTTCTCCGCCATACTCACTTAAATTGAGCAGAACTTATCCTGAACCTCTATCTAACTTTGATAATAACAAATTTTACTCAGCTAATAGCTTTCGGACGGCTTATGTATACTGCTTAATCAAGATTTTCTCTGGTGTTGGTCTCATTAGGCGATACTGTTAGCATTGGCAGGCAAGTAAGAGCTTCATGTTGTTCGCTTACTGGTTAATTACACTTAAATTGTTTCATTTTCTACTCAACGATACGTTGGCTGTGGTATACAAAATTTAAGGCCGCGGGATGGGTATCGGAGAATTATTATGCACGTATCTCTGGCGTTAAAATATATCTGTCAATGTTTGAGCTTGGTCGTCAGGCTGGCTAAAACGAGTGAATTCCTGAATTTTATCGAGGAGTGCATACAAAAAACCGGTATTCAAAGATCTAGAATTTTTTTGTGGGTGTCATATTATACCAATCACGAGGTCTCTCTGACCTTATGCGGTGAACCGGCTGAATTCGGAGAAACGCAGTCGACAAGAAACTTATCGCTTGATTAACAGTTACGAGAAAAGTGCTGAAGAGCTACAGGAGAGGTGTTAAATGCCATCATTGGGTTATGTGAAATAGGTCCGTCACAAAGCACGTGAGAAAAAAAAACTTCATTATTTTTGAATTGGAAATATCCACTTAACATTTACTGAATATCCACAGAGATACATGCATAATAACATCAATTATATGCGATCAGTTGGCAAACAGCCACCACAAACACTGCTATAGCGTGTCCACTTTCACGGGTTGGACACAAAAGCATGCACAGATTGCACAATGTGTGCTAACTCGTGTTCGCAAGGGCTAACTAATTCGCTCAGAAATTTCCCTTCGTTTTATTACTCCTATGCAAAAGACAGCAGCGGTCTTTCCTAATGCTGATTTTAAATCAAAGTAACAACGTGGACTTTTAATTTTAAATGTGACTGCAGAAAGATCTTACCTTTTGAACAACAGCAAGCTCATCCCTTTGAAGGCAAAACTCAGTTTCCCGCCTCTTTAGTAACTTGAAGTTGTTGAAAAACGCTTCCTTTAATTGACAGAGCTGATTTGTCGCAGTATTCAACTTCTCACGAGTTTCTTTGTGTTTCAAACTCAGGTCCTGAATTTCCTTCGCCAAAAGCTCCCTCCATTCTGCTTCCTTCTTCAACACTGAAACATATTCAACTGTAAAAGCTAACCAACCTTCATTCAAAGAATTGCTCTCGACGGAAAATTGTGGATCATCCATCTGACAAGCACCGACGTTTACGGAACCGTTGACCGGTACCGGTTTTAGGGCTCGGTTCAGTTCAGTCTAGTCGGTACATAACAGAAATAACCTAAAGAGCCGAAGAGGTGTCTAGAATTCTTCTGAAATTAGGCATAAGATCTAATATCTACCTCTGGAAGTGATATCTTCTTGATATTCTAGTAAAATCGATTTACGCTGAAATAAGAAAAGAGGAAAGAACTTATCTCATCCTAACGGCAGTATCCAGTTTGGACCAGAGGATCCTGCCACCAAAATTGCCCAGTCAGCAGAGGGGGCGCCAAAACGCCCTAAAACGGTCCCCTTGGGACGGTTTTCAAAGGTGCTGCACTTTGCACCATTTCTCGGAAGACTTGTTAGTAAAATTATAAATTGATGTTTTGCGTTATTTTTTTGATCGACGAAATAGAAAGTACAAAAAAATAATAGTTTTTGACAACCGGAGCTACTCTTTGATGGATTACTGTTAACCGACTGACCAATCATCTAATAACTTATGATTCCACTGTACGAATGTCCATAATCGCTGCAAACATTATTGTAACGTTATTTGTACTTTCCCTGCTTATAAAAGACGTCTTTGGTGGTTTTAATGAGATATAATTGTGAAGGTTATCTCATCGCGTGAGTTTCTTGTAGTTCTTTATTAGCCGTGACTTGCTTTGTGCGCAGCATCGTTTTTGCTTATTTTAGGCTAACTGAAGCAATGATAGCCTTTAGAAATGACATCAGTGAGTTACAAAAATAAAATCGTCTCAATGGGACCTTTTCCTCGGCCTTATGTCTAATATTTGCACCTAACTTGTTTACTCATTGCCATTTCTATCACTTCACGCCTCATTACGGTTCGATACTACAAAGACATGTTAGTGACATTAGTTTTAAACTTGACTGAACTCAATTACTACATAATCTCATTTGGCACACCATCATTCTACTGCAATCTGGGAATTGCTGGTAGCATAAATTTCATGAACCCAAATAGTAAACGCCACGCCAGAATTTGATGTTCTATTACATTATGAATCCTTAACAAGTCAAGTGTCCTCGAAATTTATACGAGGGCGTCTCCTTGGTCGCGGCCATTCAAAACATGCCACCTGGAGGCGCATTAAGAAAAAAGCAGCTGCAGCACGAGGACTGTGAGCTCTAGGAAACGCTCATGCTACTGCATTGATTCAGATCAGCAACGGAAAATATGTCCTTTTTGGATTGGGTGAATGCCTAAGAAGGTCTCTGGATGAGAAGTTGAACAAAGTTCCTCATTCCGTAGTTATTCAGGTTTACGTTGACGGCTTATCACTGCATCGCAGTTCATTACAGCAGCTTTGACCCATTTTAGGCCGCGTGGTTCAACCAGTATCTTTGGTTTTCATAACTGGGCTGTATTGTGGGATGGAAATGCCGCTGAATGTTCATGCCTATTTAGATGAATTCACTCGTGAGCCGAGAGTAATACTTGCTCCAATGTGTACTAACGTGCGTACGGATTCAGTTAGCGAATATTATGGCTGATGCATCAGCAAGGGCCAATGATAAAACAAATTAAATATCACAGTTGCTATTATAGCCGTAAACGATGTGCCGCTCGTGGCTTGAATGCCGCGGTGTGTCGTCTTTACCGATAGTAACTGCATAAGAAGAACTGATATAAAAACTAGGTCGTATGGGCAGCCGCAGAATCATACCAAGGATTCTTTATTTAAGGATATCAGCATCAATATGACTGATTGTTTTCCGACGGATTATATAGATACGTTGCACCTTGGTATAACTGGGAGAATATTATTATGGTCACGGTTAACTGTGTCCAGAAGATCCCTTTTCTCAGCTCAAGGATTCCAACGTTTGAATGACCGTGTGCAAAAATGCCGACCGCAAATATCTTGCGAATTTCCCAGTGTCTGTAGCACCCTTGATGATTTGGACTACAATACTGGCAATTATTGCTTTAAATCTGGTAATGAAGTGAAGCCTTTCACAGAAACACCACGAAAACGCTTTATGTTTCCCAGCTTCAGCCTACGTTCTTTTTAGCGACGATTAGCGGCAACGTTTGTTGTATTACTTAGACCAACAGTGTGTATTCGTGGTGGAAGGCTTCATGAGAACGCTTAACGTTCACACCTGGGCACACGTTTGCCAGGATGTGTGCGTTCATGGTTCACTGGACGCAATTTACGCTTTTCAATTTGAATCATACATGGAAACATTTGGCGATAAGCCACTACCCGTAATATGATTGTCAAACAAGTGTTTCGTCCGACGGCAGAACTTTAGGTAGAAGCTTTTCTTCTGGCGAGAATTCAGTTTCAAGATGATACACCATCATGCCAAATCGCAAGCCGCGGTGTCAGCGGAAAGAATGCAAATAAAAAACATCGAATGCACCATGAAACCACCGAACAACTACCGACGTCGGCTGAAATGGTGGATTTTGATGGAGAGTATATATGGTATCACCTCATATGCAGATAGAAAATGTTTTGAGAGGCCAGTAACATCGTCCCATCCTTTTGCCTTCAGCTATCGGATGCCGTTTCGAAATGTTGTACACGCAAAATCATGTGCAGGGATCTACTCCTGTCTTACCGTTGTACGGTTATATTCTACCCTATTGTGCACAGTTGTTTACCATGGGAAGTTACTAATTTGCTGATATCAGTTTCACTTCAAAAGCTTTCTGTCATTGAATTTGTCGCGAAGAACTCAGTTACAGTTGTAAATGACCCATGGATGATGAGAAAAGAGTAAGTGTTGTGGCCGGGAACCCTTGTAACGCATGTCCAAAATTAAATGAAAAAGGGCTTATTTCCGCCCACTAATTGCAAGACCTAACGGGTAGGATTACATGTTATTATAAGTAGGTTAGCAATTTTGTCATATAAATATTTGGTTGCTGTGGATTACAACCAAGCAGTCCGAGTTCAAATTCTAATGGAGGAACTATCAGAGTAGCCTTCCTCCGACGCAACCATCTCCTTTGGTCGGTGCAACAAATGACCAATGTAAGTTTCCCAAAAATCCGAACACCATAACTAAGCAAGAAGCCCGTCGTTCAAAGTAGCTCCAAGACTGACAGCCCACGTACTTCCAGAAGGAAAACCCGATAGAAGTCTTTCTGAAATCACCGAAGATGTAGGACGTCTTTATGTGTTCGATGCTCATCACTGAAGACTTTGGACTTAAATGCTAACGACCGCAGTACTTCTGCATAATTTCGTATTCGTTTACCGACAAACAACTTCTCCAGGGAATCACTACAGTTCAGGCTGTGTATGTCCACTCCGATACGGAGCCTCAAAAAAGAGAATTCTCGGCAAAGACCTTGTCAGATTTTCTGACGTATACAGAAAGGAAAAAGCGTCCCATGAACTCCTAGCATTAGAAAATACGTCCCAGGGGCAAATAATGACTCATCGGTAATAGCTAGGGCGAGAAACTTTACCGTAAGAATAACCAATTCCATTGTCATGTCGCCATTTTCAGGTACTTGATTGGCTATTCAACATTTGGCAAAAATTAATGGGTACGAGTCAAACCAAACGCACCCATTGGAGGATTTCCGTTAACAACCTTATGGGCTTCAAAATATTTAACGAAAACTCACAGTATACCACTTATTATGAAAACTGGTAACGCGAACTTCGATGACTTTGGAATTCTGAAGGCAAAGTTCTTGCAAACCGCCTCTTGCGGAACATATGGTGATTGCACTTATGATATCCGGCACCAGCTTATAACGACAGATTGCTTCGTCAAATGAATATGAAAGAAGCCCATAAAAGAACTACCCGGGCCGGAACTAAAGAATGTTTCCTTGCAACAGATGGACATCAATTTCAGATTTTGTTTCCTACGCGCTGTTTCCCGGCAGGTTTACACCGACGCAAGCATGCCGAAAATTCGAAAAAAGATGAGACGTTGTTTACAGCGTGGCGGGAGCATAGTGCAAGATGGCTATGATAAAAAATTGAGAAGCTTTGGTATGCAGTATTCGTCCGACGAGTTGAGATATGGCCCCTTAATAAGCAGCGCACTCCCTCACCGTGTGGTGACCACAGAATGTAATTTACCCTGCAGTTGTAGGTGGAACTTTTTTATTTGTGGAAAGTTGACTATTCCCTGTTTGCTTGAACGTTCGTAGATAAATGTATATGGAGTAGTGATGTCATTGTTAGCACAGATACCTGTGTTAGGTAAAAATAACCAGTTATGAGCAGCTAAATACACTAACTTAATGCCTGCTTTTTCTCCGATTTAAGATATGAAAAGATCGCATCTGACTACTCGTTCATCAACGTAGTAAAAGACCCCACTCAGCCGCACAGCGTATGATGTCGATTCCAAGTTTGTTATATTAAATTTCCAGGTAAAAACAGCAGTTTTATTTTGTTTTACTGCGGATCGCTGCGCTAGGAAAGAGCACTTGGGTATACAGATACTCACATGAAGAATCTGGGAGTCCATGGCTTGCGTTCATAGCTAGGTAGCGCTCCTGACGGTTTAGTTTGCATGATTGTTTATAAGCCTATAATTATAATTACAAAACGTCCAGAAGAAGCTTATAAGCCTTAATAGATGTTCTGCAAAGCGGTAGCTAAAAAGATCGCTGAGCGGTGCGAAATGCCTGTTTTGGGGTCGGTTTTGGGGACCATAACATGTCCGTTTTAGGAATAATTCCGACAGGTTTTCCGGGCGTCTATTGCCGAGTTAATGATGTAAGAATACTTCAAAGAGCCTCAAAGACTAAAAACTATCAACATTTTAGAAGGAGACCCGGTATACAATAGGCTCTGCTTCTGGCCCGTGCACCATATCAAGACAAGAGGTGATCATATCCAGCTTATAGGTCGGTGAGAAGAAATAACCTCTCGCCCACTGTTGAATTGCTTAATAGAATTACACAAAATTACCTTTTTCTTGTACATCTACGTACATTTTTATGGCAAAAAACGATCAACGAGATTTGTTCTCAGAATCGAGTCATGTTTAGTTCAATGCATTTAAAAAGTCACTGAGTTACCATAAGTTTGAACCGTTTTCCTGTCTGACCAATGAGTTGGTTAAACTCGTGCTTCAGGGAATGCAACTACCCGCAACGTATGTGGGCCCATGTTTACAGACATTTGACCAACCGCCCAGCACTGACCTTTAACATGCCTTGATTTCAGCTCAGTTCAGTTTTCAAAGAGCAATTTTTGACTGATCACCGCTTGTTCTAGATCTGTTTCCGTAGGTTTGCTAAAATTGGAGAGATTACTGGTCGCAAGTGTTAGCCACCTAAATTCATTTCGGTGAACCGTACAATTAAAGGATTGACGACACTTCACTGCCTACTGCCATGCCTTAGGACGCACAGCCTCTTAATTTCGGTTAAGATTGAATGGTATCGCATTTTCTGCCAATTCCAAGCTTGGTACAGTTGAGTCCATTTACTACCTAACCTGCCGCCAGAAACGTTTGAACTAACCAGCAGCTTAAATTGTGACTTCGGAAGCTTCCTCACGTGTTTAAATGTGCGAGAGCCTGCTTCCTAGCCAAAGGGCCTCTCGGGCTAAAATCCAGCCAGCTGTTCAAGGTCTAAAATGTCTCCAGTATGCCACTGCGTTACATTTCTGTCCACTTATAAGAGCCTCGAACCACGGAGTCTATGATTCTGTGACTACCCATCATGCATCTGAGCTCTTCGCTTGGCCGACAGCTGCACCCGTTTAAGGCAGACTGTCCACTCTAAATTGCAGTCATCAAGCCGCATAATTGATTCAAGGAAAGTTCTTGCTGCGCAAATGTATAAGTGCATTTACACCTCACTGCACTGCCACTGAGGGATTCGCTGCCCGCAAACAGGAGTACATTATCATCATGAAAGAAAAAGCTGGGCAACTTTATATCCTAGGCTAAAACGCTGTTCAGGGGATGGGGCAGGAGTGACTCTACCACCGACCCGTTCACAATTCTGCCCGTGGAATTAAGCTTGACGCAGTTCGTATTTCCCATCCTAACTTAAAACGTTCTGCCGGCAGGAAATGCCCTCGCCCAATGATATATCTTCCCTTTGATGCCAAATGGTTTTGGTTTGACTAGAACTAGGCTATATTCCATTGAATCAGATACCTTGATGAAGTCAAGGTAACATAGTCCTGCCTGTTTACCTTCAACCGACCTTCAGACAATTTCGTCCGTAAAGCACAATGGACTGGTGAGAGAAAAAGTCCGCCCTCAACTAGCCGCTGCCGAACCGCGCAAAACATTAAGTGTTCTTCCAGATATACATAGGTGTTTCCTAATTGGCATCTCCAGTGCCAAAGGCTGACTGTTTTCTGGGCCGATTGAGCTGAAGCCCTGCACAGTGAAGTGCAAACCAACTTAGTGCATAGCTACCACGGTTGCTGTCCTCCTGTCCTTTGGTATTTCACATTGGCCAGTAGTGGCCCGGAATATTTGCACTCCATGCCATCTATGACATCTTCCAATTGTTTGATGAAAGCGCACTAAGGGCCGTCTGGCTCAGATCCAAGTGTGCCTTAGCACCCACCCGTTTAATTTTTAACCAGTCTCTGTCTTACTAGCACACCCCTAGTAAGTCTGCTGACGTTTAGAACAACAGGTAGCTCTTCTTCCTTTTTTAATTAAACACGTATGCTTACTGAGGCTAATAGGTGACACAAATCGCTGCCATTCTGTTCAAACATAAATTTATAATTCTTAGACTTCCATGCCCATTAGTTACTACTTGTTTGTTGCTTTCTGCAGAAGCTCATTTCCTAGCATTCGCCCCACTGTACCGTCGGCGGCTTGATTAACTGGTGCACCTTCCCGGTAACCCAAAGTAGTATCACCAGCGGTGGCTCACATATGACTGATCCCTCGTCGCATGTACCGTGGGCCCAAAAATCAGACAAATTCCGCAAACGTGGTAACGAAGGACTTCACCCAGATGCCAGCCATTCTACCGCACATTTACAAACGGCTTCCACGAGTAACTCAAAAGTTGGCTGGTGAAAATGTTACAAGCGAGAACCTTGCATTATAGGGCAGGCTGATCCATGTGGCAATCAGACTCTGAAACGATCGTTACAAACTGACTGTTGAAACTTCTTCATGCAGTTTAAACGTGTAAGCATCCTCATATCACCGGTCACGTTCTACCATTTCGTCTGTTTATCAAAGCACCACCTGGAATGTATTCTGGACTGTCTCTTTCCTGGCTGGTTTTGCTCCAGGCTGACCAATGATCACGGTTGCCATTCACCGGATGAAAGAATGTGCAGAAGCAATGCAGACCTTGTCGCGGACAACTCCCAACTTATCCTATGGTATAGCTGTTCAGCCCTGCTGGGATGCTGCTTGACAGACTTCGTACTTCAGTACCGGTCGGTTCAACCAAAAACAATGCAAACCTCCTCAGTAATCCCCTTGAGTACCTCTTCTAATAAAAATAATGGTGTGTATATTGCTCGACATCCGACGGGCATGCGCAAGGCAAGGTCAAATTTACACAAAGTCGACAAACGGGAAACAAATTTTGTCGTGAACATACAGTGTTTTTACTTTGCTGAACATGACCACCAATGTCATAAGCCATAAAACGAGATTAGCAGCTGTTAAATCAAAGCTAGGAAATCCTCCTCTGGGGATGACTGTGAGTCGCGCGCTGCGAGTCAGTCCATGTTTAAACGCATAAAAGGTATGTACCACAGGCGAAAAGTGTGGCTATGAAGCAACGGTGGGCGTCGTCATCTGGCCGGGTTCCTCAAAAACAAAGTGGGTTATTTGGCGAAAATGAAGGTCAATGTGTGTGGTATCGGGACGAAAACGTTTCAGAACCACTGTGGATGTAAAATGGGGGGTAGAGAATCGTAATTAATAACATTCCAGAGTCAAAATAATACTGAAGATGAAACAGCGGGAAAGCTCCAAGGCCGCATGAAACCGTTTACGGGACGAAATTATATGAAGAATTGTGGACGGAGAGCCAATAAAAAACACAGAAATGGTCACTGGACTTATGCGGCTGGGAGCGGACTGTGATATGTTACGGGGAGCAAACGGGTAAGTGTAAGAGTTACAATCAATCGTTAAATACGTTTGCCGTGAATGACCTGTGTTGTCCCTGCTTAGTATCAGAGATTTTGGTCTTCCGCGGCGGTAGGGGCCCGGTGGTTTGAGGATTGCGCGGCATTTCAGTGGTGTTTGCAACTGTTTTGGCCGGTCGTAATAGTTCAGCTGAGATGAGGCACCCGGGGCGGTCATTTACGTGACTTTGTTTGTCATTCGGGTTACGCGACCAGGTACTGGAGCGCCAGATCCGGATGGCAGCTAACCAACAGAGAAGGGGAACTAGCGCATCGGATGTAGTGGAGCTTTCGGCGAGAGTTTGCCTGTCATCTGTGGTCACTGACGAACCTGGAGAAGATCCGCAGAGAGAGGACATTCTGGAATTTGTTCCAGCTGGTGTAAAGATGATCAAGCAAGTTTTGGATACTTTACTGTAGTAGCTTAAAACCCTGGTCCAACTTCGTATGTCCGAGTCTCCGAGAGATAATGGTTGTATATACAAATAAGGGTTTGAACAGGCAGCAGTTTGCAAACTTTGTTTGTGAAGGCGATGTTAGACGACGATAGAAGTCGCAGCTGTTGAAGCAATGAGTTCCATAAGAAACAATATTTCACAATAAAAGTTCGCTTTAATGCTTGATTTGCTTTGTCAGTTGTGATGACGAGCTTTGTGTTTCGAAGACAGTGAGGAGTTTGATTTCTGAACTGAGGGGCTGAAATGCAACTGGTACCACTGATGAGACCACTGAAGAATATTAGGCTTGCTTTCGCACGCCGAAGCCACAGAAGTTCAAGATTCAGCATTGAACATCGTTCCCTGTAACTTAGATTTGACGAACTGCCTACTGGTCACTTCGTAAATACACGGTGAACGTTTTCGAATGCGAGTCTGCCGCAACAGATTAGAGAACAATACTCTAGAACGGGTCGGCTATGTCCTGAAGATATTTGGCTTACTCTCGTTCAGGTTAAAAGATTTATGTGGCATCCAAATATTTTATTTGCTTTCGCAACTTGAGTAAATGCTTGCTCCAAATACTTGAAGGTGCACTAGTGGCTTAAACCCAAGTCACGAACCGTTTTGCTTATGGGGATGGTGTGACAGCGATTTTAAGGCTTCCTGCGGATAAGGCGTGCTTTTTTCGGTGGAGAACTTAATCGTCCATTCGTTTGCCCAAGCGTTGAGAGATATTAGGTATTGAGTTATTTCGGCGACAATAGAACCTAGAGCCTCAGGCTTGAAATTGTGAAAGATTTTGATGTCATCGGCGAATAGGTAGAGAACGTCGTTCCGGATAGCGGTGAAGACATCAGTTACGTACAAAAGAAACGGCGTGGGGGGTATTACACTACCTTGGATTACACCAGTAGTTACTGGTCTGGGGTGGGAGGTGAAACCATTTACTTTCACTACTTGATGTCTGGACGAAAGATATGACGGAAACCATGACAATACGGGGTTGGTGATCCAACAGGATTTGATCTTTTTTGTCATCCTACGATGGGATACTCTGTCAACAGCATTTGTCATATCCGGGTAAACTACTATCACCGACTTTCCGACGTTGGCAGTCGTTGTGATGGTCTCTGGGCAATCAGTCATACAGGTAGCGAAAGATTTCTTTTGGGGAAAGCCATTTTGACGAGTTTGTGGTCATTAAGTTGTGTGGTGAGCTGATTTTTAATGAAGCGCTCGATGATCCTAAAGGCAATCGGGGTATGGTTGATCGATCTACAGTTGGCTGGGTAAAGTCGTATGCCGTTCTTATGTATGGGAATTATGACAGACCTTTTCCATTGGGGTGGAAAGGTGCCACATTGGACGAAGAGGTTGAATACGTTTGTCAACAATATTGAAATATCTCGTCCACCTAGCGTAAAGATGGCTGGCGGTTACGAGTCTGGCCCAGGGTGAGAGCTGACCTTTGTTTTTTCCAATTACGAATATACCTCTTTCGATAAGAAAGAAACCGTTGAGAATGGTTCCGAGGTCAGGCATGGCAGATACCGGATCGGAAGATCGCTATCGGTTGTCAAGGACGAGGCAAAGAAACCGCCAAATGCCTCAGAGAATTCATGGGGTTCGTCAAGATATGTGTTATTGTAGGTGATGTGGTGGATAGATTTAGCCGAGAATCTGGCGTCTTGATTTAACTAGTTTTGCCAGAGCTGCTTGTGGGTTGGGCTGGTTTAGGGCACGTAGTTCTTGCATTTTTACTACAGGGATCTATTATCGTCTCCAGTTGCTTCGACAGGCGATTTAATTGCAGAAATAAAGAAAAGTCTCTGGTTCCAAGAAAGCTTTTCTGAAGTTTGGTGATTTTATATCTTAGTCGGTCATAGCTGTTCTTGTTTTGGGCAGCGACTGGGTCTGTGCCGGCGTGATACTATCTCGGCATTTGTGCAGGACTGAATAAAGTTTGTCAGTTTTAATTTGCATCTAACTTGCTAGAAAGAAAGAGTCCCAATTACTGCTGCGCAGGAGGGTTAGCAGGCGACCCCAGTTTGCCCTAAAGTAGTGCCTAGCGGTTGGACATGGCAGACTACTATAAAAGATAGTGTAAATGTGCAGCTGACAGACAGATGATCGCATCCAGGGAAACTACTTTCAGTGGATTTGCGGACGTGCTTTACTCCAGTCGTAAAGGTAAGGTCCTGGGTATTTCTATTTCTAATCGGGTCGGCCACTTGTTGCATGCATCCACCTCGCGGAATGTTAGTAACAAAGGGGAACAAGGAGTTAGGAGCGGTGAAAGTTGACCAGCAAATGCTTGGAGGATTGAAGTCTCCTGACACGATTTTGGGACCCGTTAAGGCGGAAGAGTAGTTAATTGCATCGTTTAAGAGTGAGAAATCGTTCCAGAAGGGGCCTGGTGGGCGGTACACGCATCCCATCAGGAGATTTTCTTCATCAGTGTCTGCCTTAAGCCACAAGGTATCCGAAACGCAATTTAACTGAGGTTCTTCGCATAATGAGGCTGGTATTGAAGTTCGGGCATATACAAGGCAGCCGCCCCCACGATGGGATGGGGGACATTTCCTGAATGATTGATATCCAGGAATGGCAATTACATCGTCCAGAGTGTCGTCATTTAAACATACCTTGGTAATTAGTAGGAAGTCGTAATTAGATAAGAGTGCTAACAGACGAAGAGCTTGCATTTTCACCAAAAGAGAACGGGCATTTAGTAGAAACAGTGACAGCTGAGGAGGATCATTTTGACTTTCGGTCAATTTTTTCGGTTGGTTTTGCTTCTTATTTGTGACTCCCCTTATTTGGGAGGGTGTTGTATCGTTTAATTGAAGGAGTGCCGGCCCAAGGCAGAATTGCGGCACGTCGGTATATAGTAGACCAGGGTAATATAATCCATCAAAGTCAAGTTCAGCCACAGGGGAAGTTGTCGCTATGGGCAACAGTGGCATTGATCATTTTTTGAATGTCTGTGATGGGTTGGGGAGTAGAATTCAGTGCAGCAGAAATTTGTATAACTTGGTCGTTTCAGTGGTTGCAGCAGGAAATTTTGATGACGCCTATGAGATGAATCTGCTGGTGGGGGAAAAGCATTTTCCAAGAGAACTGGTTGGAATGGGGAAGACGGCTGCCACCGGGAGCAGACCAGCCTGCGGGAGGGCTGTTAAGCATGTGAGCCAGTGGCACTGTGTAGGGATAAGTTTTGTAGGAGCAATGAGAATTTAAGAATGGTTAGTGAGCCATGGGTGGCTAGAAGCCCATAAAGGGTGAGAGCATGACTGCCGCAGGTTCTGGGAAAGAGACCTCGTTGGAAGGAAAAATTGGTTTCGTTATACTTCCCCTCCAACACCTGGTGAAGGGAGATCACCGGTCCGCGCAGGCAGTGAGAATATCAGTATAGCGCTGGTCGGCAGCCATGAGGGGGACCTGGGTAAGAAGACTTGAAGTGGATCGCGTGAAGCCAGTAGGAGAGGGGTATTAAAAAACCCAAACGGAGGGATTTCATGTTGATAGGCTCCTGAAAGTGAAACTTGAGATCTGCAGGTGTTGACTATGGGTTGGTAGTTAGTGTCGTAATAGGGAATGAGGATCACTGGGGGGAAGGTAGGCATGGAGATTATGGGTAATGCGGCATTTGAATGATAGGTTCTAGACTTCCCGGATTGGGATTGGGTTTACGAGGGTGGGTATTGTTCCTATTCCCGAAGAGTGGGCCCAAAGTGAAAGAGAGTCGTGGATTCCCCTTAAGGGTCCTCATGAGTAGTCGGGCAGTGGCTCGGGGTTTGTCTTAAAGGGAGAAATGTTTAGTTGGTTTGTATAGGGCGGTAGGCTCTGCGGTGGTAGAGAAGAAAGTCGGGCTTGGGTAGGCGCGGTGGGCTTGGAGCCTACGGGATTTAGAGAGGTGAAACTGTTAGACTTTGTGGTCACGGGAATTTTGCCTCTGAATGCTGAGGCTATAAGCGAAGACAGTGCACGAGGAGACTGCCGGAATGACCTTTGAAAGGAGTCAGTTGGTATATTGAGGCTAATGGTGGGGGAAAGGACTAAATTGCCAGATCCCTGATTGAAGTTATCTTGAGGTAGTACCAGATGGGGTCTTTTACTGTAGAGTTGTGTAGGAGAGGGTGAGATGGTGAGATCCAGATCCACCGCGGGAGTTGCGGAGGTCTCGAGCAGAGAGGTTTTGCAACGTCTTATGGGACACAATAATGGGGGAGTGGGAGGACTTGGGGGCTGGGGACATACGGGTGTCACAGGATTTATTTTGGATCCTCGAGAACCCTCTCATTGCAAGGGAGTCTTGTCGATGAAGATTTTAATTTTACTAAACGAGGTGTGCTTGTCAACAATTTGACAATTATTGATAAATTCTTGAGCCTTAGGCTCATCTGTAAATCGGAAAAGTAAGAGGCCATCGCAGCGGTGCGACTTTTTCCTTAATCTAATGCAATCGCACTTGTGATGAGCCATACCAGAAGCGTCATGAACTCATGACTTAACCATTTCTAGGGGCAGGCGATCGAGAAAATTGAACGCAAGAGCGTTTCAGCTGCTGCAGTACATTTTTGAACTTTGGTGCTGATTCAGTCCAAAAAGCGACGTGTGAAGTGCTTATAGGTTCCATGATATTTATAAATCGGGATGAAAGCAAAAATGTGTCTTCCAGTGACTAAACTTCTGAGGGCTTGCTATAATCTCCTCAAAGTCGGTGGCTTTATTGTGCGCCATCTGGTATAGGTCTACATGTGCTACAGAACATGTGATCCTCACATCTGTGTGTGACTTATTTTTACCGTTTGTTTTCAAGTGCGTGGCGGTCCGTTTTCTTGCGTGAACCACTAGACGACTGGCAATAGAACTGCGGTCGACTTCATTTGAAGGCATTGGCGTTTTACAGTGTCAAAGCGCCTAAAGTTGGATAACGTCGGAGCTGAAAGTCTGAAAATCTAAGCAATATATTCAGGCGCTGAGCGGGTCGACATTTGACAGTCAAAAAAGTAAGCGAATTTTCTGACTAAGAAAAAGGTTTTGCTTCTTCTAAAAACGTTTGAATGACAACCTAGTAGACTAAATCCATGACTTCAACTCACAGTAAGTGCGGTGTAACGCAGTTGCGTTCCTAGGTTTCGATGATGAACTTTTGACAAAAGCACCATTATTAATGCCACTGGAATGGTATGCAAACCCCCTCAACTCCTCGACCTTTACTGCTAGCCAGCATCAAAAATTTCCGAACCAAAAATAACAAAATGACGGACATTCATACCAAATACATTTGAGGGCTGTTGTTAGTTCTTACACATTCGTCTTCCTGCACTTCACACCTATCATTTCAGTTCCCCTGAGGAGCAAATACCTGCAGTGCGTATCATTGCGAGGTGTATTGTCTTTTCGTCCACAATTCTTAATAAAATTGTATTTTGTAAAACGTTTAGCGCAACCTGAACCCTTTATTTTTGCCATGATATGCGGCTTTATATAGGATCTATATTACTGTTAATAAGCACTTTCTTATCCACCTTATCTGAGATGCACCCTGGTTGGAGCCTATATCTACCCTTTTGTCATACCCATTTCTGCATTCATCTTCTCAACTTAGCTCCCCTGTCCATCGTATAACTCCTTTGATTTTCGAAGATTCTGGCCATTCTCCAACGTCCGCTATCGTCTTTCATCTAAATTTTGCGCCTATGGTGCGCACACTTGAGACATTTAAAATCGAAGCGCTTGGCAGTTAAAGACCAACAGTTACTAGCAGAAATTCACGCATAATCATGACAAACAACCTGCCTAGCTTTGACGTTAGACTGAAACTCCCTTGCCTTGCGGATCACATAACAGATACTGATCTCGCTGCAGTTATTCACGAAAGCGCATTCTTATATAATGCCTAGATTTTTATTTGCATGTCTCGTGCTTTATCCTTGTGTAACTTCGTTCTCGTTTTTCACAATCCTCTCAGAACTTGAAAAGTACTCAAATTATCATTTTTTATTGGCATCCGCGCTTTCTCCAACGTCGGTAAATGGACAAGGCTCTTCGGGCCATTCCGGACAAAATGATTATTTTAGAAACCCTCCCGCTCATTCCGCAACGCGTTATGTTTAACAGAAACAACTTACTTTTAGAAATTTGCGTGGATCACTTAGTTGTTCATTCGTCAACTTTTGCCACTCTTTTTGAGATGCGTCACATTTTTGTGTCCTGGATCGTGATCTGACCGCCTGTTTGCGCTCGATAACGTTTGATATTTTCGCCCTCGCTTTATTGTTGCATTGGCCGTAATTGTAAGGTTTTTATTTCTGTTTACTTTAGTACTGCAGAAACTTGCACATTAGTTTTGCTCTGATTTGGGATTCCCATCGGTTTGGCTTTCCGCTGATCAAACGTTCGACGTTAAACCTTAAACCCGACGCACGATCCGTTGCTGTCCTGCAATTTCAGCAATAGAAAATATAAAAAATACTTTGCCTAGTAGCAGCAGCAATAAGCTCACGCCACTCGTTTCTAGTACTGCATGCAATGGCCCAAAGAATCGCCAGTTCGCTTCCCCCGGCTCAATTTTATTTTCACGCCTAATGCACTCGGGGATCGACGCTTAGTACCTGATAATTTAAGAATGTTTTGCTGCGACAGACCCTGCGGTGCCAGTGACCCAAAACGATAGCGGGCCGGAATGCTTGACGGGTAGCTATCACGAGCTCCCCAGTATGCTGTTTTTTATTCTTCTGGCAGGGTGCTCCGGCAATTTTCGCCCCAAAGTGGGTCTCCCGTCGCTACAACATCTGGCCAAGATTGGTTGAATTTTGCGGCCGGTTGACCGAAATTTACTGAGCATTTGCCAGTTTGGTTCCCTTAAATTTTTTTGGTCTATCTTTACTTGGTTGACTAACAAACCCTTTGCGGTCTGTTACCGATAAATTAGTAAATGAACGATCCATTATAAAAGGCGCCGTTCTCCTGTTGAGTGGGATATTATGAAGGCGTACTCAAGTAGTCTGTCTCAGTTCCTTCACCAACAGCGACATAATGCACGAGCCGTGCGGCGCCGTATTTTTGTGAGAGAGATTAGTTACAGTTCCTTACAGTCTTCACCATTTTATTACCAAGAGAAGTGGGACTCCAGCCACGCATCTTGCTTCAACTGTCCGCCTACAATCCAATTACTGCTTGGCTTCTGATTCTAGGTTGAAATTTTCCTGTCTATTCAAGACGGGCAACTACTATCCCGAGGAGTGCCACATAATGTTCAGCCGGAGCTAAGCTTTTTAATCTGCTTCCAATACTCAGGCCATCCAAGCTGAATCGCACGTCTGATTTATTCGCTAGCATCTTACCACAAAATAATAATTATATAAGTCCCAGCGACTGTCGAGGATGCATGGCCCGCATTTAAGCAAAGTTGAGGATAGAGGCAAGATAACACGTTTGCGATAAACTTGAGAAACTTCTGGAAGGAAAGTACCGTATACTGAAACAACGAACTCTACAAAGAGAACATTCAACCCCGCGTAATTTTAATGCCATTTCGGGGCGTACCAAAGTGTAAGCCTATGACCACGAGGTCTAGACGTTGAAGAGAAACAAGCAAATCCAGCATTAACAAATTTAAAGTGCCCCGGCTTTGAGATTGTTGAGCGCATAAAGGAAAATCGAAACAGTTTATTAGGATGGAGATGTGTTTGGAAGTAACGGATTTTTAACCTGAAAGTGATTAACTGATAGAATATAAGATGCACTGAACACCATGAAAATGACAGGAGTTAGAGAAGGCACTTCGGTTTTTAGGGCCGATATCAACAGCCAACAGCTTCAGAACAGTAAAAGAGATCAGCAACGGGAGTTGCCTTGGAGTTAAAAGAGAAAATTGAAATGGCTGAACAGTTCATGAAGAGGAATATAGGAAAAATGGAGATGAGATCCCGCAAGCCTAAGGTTTGCGCGTCTGCAATTTTTAGGTAACAATAAGGATGGCTAAAATGAACGCTGGCCAGAGACGAAGGTTGAAATGAAAGTACGGGTTTCTCAATGAAAACTCTTTTCTAAGGAAATGGAAAAAAGAGAAATACGAAGCTTTTAATAAGCTTAAACCAAGCCAGGAATCAAGAAACTTTTCAAATTTGGTTCAAATTAGGCGTAGAAATTTCGATAAATATTTCGGAGATGTAAAAGTAGGGGAACTTTGTCATGCAAAACTTATCGTCACTAGTTGTTTTTCTGTCTCCTTTGCTGATTCCTTTTTATTTTCTTCTCTGTCCACTCCTCCTAGTGTCCGGCCTAACAATAGTGTAGGAAGCTGTAGACGGAAAATGATACCTTAGGTCATTGGGCAAGTCAATGGTCTCGCTTTCTTGGGCCCTAGCCACGACCGTGAGGGGCGTTGACCGGCCTACCTAGTGTGCCGCTCGGCTAAAGTCCTTAAGTTCTGAGTTATTTTTCGGCCCCCAAGTCCGAAGCCTAGTTGCTTTTGATGTTGAATTTTCTCACCGCCTGTCTGAAAGGAATGGCGGTAGGCAAGATCGAAAAAGAATGGACGGGGTGACAAATCATACAAAGCAAACGTTAACGTCACTTTTTGGAGTACGGGTAGCAAGGACGCACCGCGTTATGCTTGAGGAATGGATGGTCATTAGACCACCAACATTAGTACACGCAAGGTACATGAAAGCGCGCTAATTTTGGATGCACGAATCACTCGTTGTTTTAAAGTTCTTGAGGTGTTATGTTCAAAAGATATAAAAGGAGATGCGGGTTTGTAAGAAGAAAAGGCCCTGACCTAGGATAAGCAAGCTGGGTACAGGAAAAACAGATTAAATAAAAGTCTTTCACTCCAGACAAGTCATTCGATAGAGGCATATATTCGGTTTAGTTAAAAAGTTACGTACTGACGTAACTGGATTTCATTCACTGGTTCTGTCACTCTCAGTTAAACCTTTTAAGTGGGTCTTGGTTGAGGTGGCTGTGCAAAATTTGGCTGCCATGCCCTGAAAGCAGAAAAAGATAATGCGATGGAAATCCTCCTCAACGATGTTAGGAAACAGCCAAATCATGAAGTTCATTAAGGGAAAGTCATAGTTGAGATGCTTCCTCAGTGAATTGGGAAGGGATAGGCAGTGGACAACCAGAAATCTGGCGGCCTGTGATAGCCAAGTTTATGGAGTTCATAGGACACTTTGGTCTAAAAAAGCTGGTCTGTAACTCATGCGAAGCTAGGGAAGACAACCTATCTGCTGATTTGAGTTTATCCTAGTTAGCTGATCAGCTTTCCGCTGCACCCAAAGTAAGCTGCACATATTTTGGCCCTCTTCTGCACGTAACAACGTCTTCTGCGTGCAGAGTAGATTTGAATAATTAGTCGGAAGACAGAGTATAAGTATGTGAACAAAACGTAGTTCGAGAACCAAATCTTGCCGAGTGCAAAAACGCCCGAGAAGCGGTAGACGTCGTCCAGCTTGCTCGTAATGAAAAAATGTCAATTGTGAGACGACTGTCGATTAGGGGATAAGGTTAACCATTTATTCCATATTGTCCTAGTTTTCGGAGAAGAGCGCAAAGCACTCTCGGGGATTGTTGCGCAAATTTGATGAAGAATTCGCAAGCCACTTGTCCCTCTTCCAAAACTTGGATGTTGCAATCCACTACAGTGTTCATTTGGCAACGGAAGACCCGCATGGTAGGACGAAAGTTCGAGAGGGCGATAGGTTGTAGTAGCAAATTTAGTAATTATTTGAACAGCCCTGCTCTGGACATCAGTGAGACCTATCAGTATGGAGACATTTGGATGATTCCTGCTGTCTAATTTGGTTTGACAGACAAGCGACTACTTCTAGTCCTTGGGGAAGAATATAAAGCTAAACGATTACGAAATTGTCTACGAGAGAAAAGTAAAATCCGCAGCTTCTTTGAGTGTTCTTGGTGTGCTTAATAAGCAGCCATAGAGCCAAACGTGTTGGGATGTCCGATTCCATAAAGCGAATATAAAAAAATATTTAAATTGTAAATTACTGAGCGCATGAGGTATTCTCTGAAAACCGAGTGATCTACAGTTCTGTTGGGTCTTCCCGCCCTTGGAAGCATTCGCGGTGGAATGAAAGGAGGGCAAAACTGGGATGGCGAGCGGAACAGGTTGACTTGTCACGCAGAGTTTCCCATGCGCTAATCGGCAACTTTGTTTGGAACAACGACGATCTCCAGGAGAAGATGAAGTGGCAAAATGACAGGCGCGCAGACAAAAAGGAAGCGGTGTTCAGCAAGTTGGCAAATTTGATGCAGCGAAAGTAAGAATAGAAACATGCAGTGCATTTTTGAGTTCGGTTTCTATGGTGGGCCCAAACGTTGAAATCCAAACGTGTAACGGGAGAGACAAGCAGTTTGCTACAGTTAGGATTTTATGCCCAGGTTCACCCGGATGTATCCTTGCTCTAGAATAAGCTTTCATTCCTGGCAGGATGTTCCAAGAGAACACTGTTCTTTTGATCTGGACTTCCCAGCAGATATTGTCGTTGGATCGGAGCAAACATATCCACCTGAAACTCTCTTAAATTTCCAAGGCCTGAGATCACATGGAATTGGTTCACAATCGCTGATGACAGTGGATTGAGCGGCAGTTGGTAATGACCGTGCTTCAGGAGAGTTAAGAGTTTGTCTCGTTAATCATAAGTGTGTTACTTCCTAAAGGGCAACGAATAATTTTATGCAAATTCTCTGCACGCTTTCCAGAAAATCCGGGTTCTCAGTCATACCAGTTTGTTCAAACGGGCCGCTTGGTTTTCTCTGCTTTGGCTGGATTATGGCTGTCGTTGTTGAGAATTCGGAATATGCAGGATTTACATACCTTCTTTGCAGAAAGCAGCATCCTCTAATTCTGTACAACAGTTCAGAAATGCTATCCACTGAGGTGAGACTGATCCCTTGAAGTATTTTATCCGTGCCTTTTTGTATTAAGCTTGCAATTTCTGGCTATTTAAGCTTTTAGCCTTGATGTATCTCAAACAGTTTTGATCTGATTTTCTAATCATTTTGGTGCCCTTTTATGCTGCTTCAAACTCACAGCCTTTTACAAAATTACGCAGCACGATTTCGTTTCACATCTACCAGAAGCCCTTGGTAAGCAAATCGCTAAAATGCAGCAAACGTTATGTAGAGAGAACGGTCGAACGCGGCGTGCTGCGGGCCGAGAAGCGAAGCCGAACCACTTTCCTCCCAAAATGACCATTTTGATGGACGTGCAATCAGTGCAAAACTGTTCAGAGGTTATCCAGAGCAAAGACAATCAGTAATGGACGATAAAACTCAAAGAATCGCCGTTTTCTCCGTCACTATAGGGTTAGGGTCCGGCGGCAGGTATTCTTGTGCGAAGGCCGCTGAAGGGATTCCCCGGACCCGAAACAAAAGCCCCCATGGCGTCGCTTGCAGAGAATTCAGCTGGTCGAGCGCGAGGAGGAATAAAATGCAATCAGCAAGCCAGCGGGACATTTGAGGCAGTCTGAGAGGCAAGAATTTCGTGATATTCAACAGCAGATTGGAGTTGGGTTTAAAGTAGGTGACCCAGCAGGGAAAGTCCGGAGCTAATGTAGGCACAAACATTAATGGGTGCTGTGATTGGCTGATGCCAAATAGTACAGAGTCCGTCACAAACGGATCCGAAGCAGCAGGGGATCTGATTAGCCGTTTTAACTCTCAAAAAGATTTTAAGTGGGCACAAAGAGTAGGCTCCAGGCACCCACCACCCATCAACAACTTTTAAAGTTTCAACGACCAGGCCGATCCCTTTGCCCTGGCGAACTCATGGGTCAGGGACCGAATGATCGAACGGTCAGCGGTCGTATTCCATGGTACTTGACAACGCAACATTACGGTTACTAACAGACCAAAAACAGGTTCAAACGCTATTTTACCCTACTTCCGAGGCGGGTCATTAAAGCCGCCGGCGCCGAAGGACGATTGGATAGTGCCGATTACACTAATGCGATACACTTCCCCGGAGAGAAAGGGGACAGAAGGTTCCATACAGAGAGACGGTGATGGTACTGACAACCTACGGTGAAACAGGATTAGTCAGCTGCCAGCAGAGAGAAGTGCACACAAGAGGTCCTAAAAACTCCTATAAAACGCCATCGTCTCTTGCAGCGGACCCAGAATGCTGCTTAGAAGATCAGTCTACAAGATTTGAAGTGGGAAGGTCAAGGCTTAAGAAACTCAGCGGTATACCGTAGTGCCACCAAGGAAATAAGTGACTCCTTGGGTGCGACACGAACTTCCAAATCTTTTGTTGAGTAGAACTGGTAGGCACCAAATTCACTGACTTGGGGTGATCAAGTCGAATGTCTGCGGCACCAAAAATAAGCAAATGTTACTAATTTAATTGACCCATGGGTCCAGGGCGGACGTTTAGCGGTCACAAGAGCTCACCTGACTGATACTGATTAACTCAGCTAGACATTTATGGTCATTTCTGTCCCCAAGTAAAACGCAGTCATGGTTTTGTCTTCAGAGGTGGGCTGAGAAATATGATTGGAAGCGTTTCATCACCGGCCGAGGATTTATCACCAGTGCGATGGCCCTGCGGCGAGCATCTGGTTGCCTTTTTCCCCATAAATGAATAACCTAGTCTTTACTAAGTGATGATTGGCTGTTTGTGGTGACGGGGTAGAGTAGGTATGCCGCGCAGTTGCCTTGTTCACTTTCGACTATTGTTGATATTTCGTGGGATAAATAAGTGTCCGTATCGACTGGCTTCTGTTGGCCGGCCATTTGATTGGATAGTCAAACGTGGTCCAGATGGACATGTCTGTGTGTCGGTCTTTCCGAGAATTGCCAAGCTTCGAGACATTCCCTGGAATACTTTGTTCTGTCCTAGGCGACGATCCTCACGTTTTCGAAGTTGAACTTGTGACCTTCCCGGTCATCATAAACTGAAATTGGGGAATGTGGATCGTGCCATTTTGTTGCCAATTGGTGTTCATGGGTCTAGTCCTGTCCGGTGTACTGCTTTTTCGCAGTCATTGCAATCGAGTTGATAAACAACGTTAGTTCGATTCTTGTCAGCTGTCGGCTCTTTGGTCCTCGATAGAATCCTTCGTAGGGGTCTTGTTGGCTTGTGCACTACTTCAATTCCATGGAGCTTGATCGACCTTGCTGTCATTTGAGAGATAGGCTTGATGTACGACAGTACGGCTCGTGTTTCGGTCTGTTCGGCGATCGCCTGTCGGTACTGTTTCGGTTTCTTGTCCGGTGAAGTTTCATGTGTACCCGTTACGCAAAAACATTTGAAACTGATATTTTTCTTGTTTCCTTCGATCCGCAGTGTTGCAGTTGGATTGTGCTCCTTTGAAGAGTGTCTTGATGCAACTTCCCTTGTGGCAGCTTGGGTGGTTGCTTTGATATTGCAGGATTTGATCTGTGTGCGTGTTTTCGCGGCATGCGGACGTTTCCAATGTGCCTGTATTCATCTGTGTAATGAACACGTCTAAAACAGTAGATTGTTGTCATGTTCTGTCTCCATAATGAACTTGATTTCCTTGAAAACTCAGTTGATGGCAATGAGAGTTCGTTCTAGCTCAGATCGTTTAATGACCACAAGCGCGTCGTCAGCATTGCGCAGCCACCGTCTTGGTTTGATGTCCGGCAGGATGATCTCCAGTTTCTGCATCACTGCCTCTACAGATATTGATGAGCCCATTGGGGTCCCCTTCTCTTGTTCATAAAACGTACCCTCAAACTTGATGTATGTTCGCAGGAACAATTCTATTAATTCGTATACACTGCTCAACTTCAGTTGTTCGCTTCATTGGTGTTCTAAAAGTTCTTGTAGTATCTGTCTTGCCAAATCTAAAGGTATTGATGCGAAGAGAGACACGACGTCGAAGTAGATCACGATTTCATCCTCTTTGATGTTTGTCCCGTAATTTTTTTCCAATAATTGCGAGGGATTGTTGATTGAATGTCCATTTTCTCTGATGAGCAGTTTCAGTCGCTTCCATAGGCTGTTGGACAGGTTGTATGTTGGCATTCCCGGTGGTGCGATTACTAGTCTCAGGTGTATTCATTCTTTGTGAACTTTTGTAGTCCGTAGAACTATGCGATGTTTGAGTCATTAGCCTTCATCCTCCACCAGTCTATCTTGCCTATGTGACGTATTTCTTGTGATCGTTTTAGTGTCGCCTTGATTTCCGCCGCAAGCCTTTGGGTTGGATTGTCGTTGATTTCTCGATAATTCGACGTATCTAGTGGCGATGTGTTTGCTTTTTCTAAATGCTCTGTCATATCCATAATGACTGTGAACCGTCTGTTGTCTGCCGGGAAAATAATTATGTCCGGTTTTTCTTTTGGTTTTTGTAGTGTTCTTTCTTCTGGTTTTCAGATCGTTGTCATCTGTGTGTTATGCGTGTGAGCCGGGAGGATTGAGTGTCGGCTCCGCTGTTTTTTCATCAAAGATTGACATATCCTTGAATTTTCTACTTCAGCTAGGTACCCCTTTCTATTGTCGTATTTAAAATTGAAGTTTTTCTTTTGATTAGTTTATAATTCTTTTCCGGTGATAGCCTGACTCGAAAAATGTTTGATCCATGCGTCGCAATGTGCAGCTTCCTTAATGCATGTCAGTCTATGAGGCTTTCGGTAGAGACCCTCTTTATATTCTAATTGTTTGTTTTGCTGCGATCTGTGGCCACCTCCGTCTGTTCTATTTTCTTTTCCACGGCTGTAGATGGTTAATGGGTGTTTGGTGGTTAACGCCAGTAGGTATTACGTTGACGTACAGATATTCGCTTGGAACATACCTGATGCTGGGTGGCTTAAGCGGTAACGCTGCCTTCCTCATAGAAGAGGGCTTCGTAGGCAGGAAGACGGAATTTAACGTGGTCACTTAATTCGCAGTTATATACAGTAGCAGTGTGGATAAAAGCTCACATAGGTTTAAGTCCGTCACACGCAACTCGACATGCAAGGTTTTCGGTGTATTGATGAGTTGTTGGGAGTTTATACTTGCAAGGATTCTACAAAATTTGAATCGACGGACGGAACTCTGCTTGGATTATCCGAGTATTTCAGATCCCAACGGTTGGCTGGAAACAGCAACTAGTAAGAAGGTTGAATGGATGGAAGCAGTGTGCTACCAAGACTTCAGCAAGATATTGAATTGCTCATAGACTATTGACGGTAAATAAGGGGCCTTCGAAGTATCAAAGAACTGTGCCAGTAGATGAATGATTTTTAATATAAATAAATATTTACCACCGGGTTGGGTAATGAAAACTTCGCTCAGAGAAATAAAACAAGTTTATTTCCTTCAGTATCTGTCATTTGCATCCTTCTGGGTCACCTCTACGTAAATGGCATGTGAGAAGTGTTATCGCTGCAGTCTTTTGACTTCATGGACAATGCAAATTCGTGAACAACTGTGAGAAAAATAATTTGGTGGTGGATAAAATAGGTAACAGTTTGGACTGCAAAGTAGGATATGTCACCTAGAGGGTGTAAGTGCACTATTTCGCCGGCTCCAATTTGAAGGTGTCAGTGAGAAGCAACAGATGAAAATTATGGTTAAATGCAGTTGAAGCCCCAGAGAATCCTGCAACAAAAGTGAATGTAAGCTAAGAATGATTTGAGAATAACGTGGAGGTTGCAAATATGGCTAGGAGAGATTGCGAGGGTAATATCCGCGAACAACAGGCCGGGTTTCGGCCAGGTCGAGGTTGCATCCACCAAATATTCACTCCGCAAATGACACTAGAAATGCGTCACAGGCACCGGGTCCCTACGATCGCAGTCTTCATCGGCGTGAAGGGGGCTTTCAAATCCGTGGATCGACCGGCACTACTCAGTGCTCTCCACCGGAATAGTGTGCCAACGAAGTTCGCGAGCCTGTTGCGAACAGTGTACGCGCATACCTATGGTAGCGTTAGGGTATACGGTGAACTGTCATGTTCATTCGAAACGACTAATGGCGTTCGACAAGGGTGTCCCATTTCTCCATTCTTGTTCAACTTCGTCATGGACGAGGTGATGGAAGATGTCGTGGGAGGTCTTCGGTATGTAGGAGTCGAGCTGGAAAGTGGACGGAAGCTATGTGACCCAAACTACGCAGACCATTTCGTGTGCCTGTTCCAGTTTGCATACCATGCACAACGGGCACTAGATAGACTGTCGAGATCGATTGTTCTGTTCGGCACCTGCTTTGCACCTTCATTGTGTAATATACTGCTACAGGACAGGACGACAGCAGCGCCGAAATTGATACTGGATGGAGAGGAAATAACAATGGTGGACCGTTTCAGTTACTTTGGTAGCTGCGTGTCCAACAATGGTAGCTCGGGATTGAAGGTATGTATGCTTATATTCATAGCTCGTGCAGCTTACGCCGGATTGAAACACTTGTGGCGTCGGACTGATATTTCACTGAAGTTGAAAGGTCGTGCGTACTGTGCTGCAGTGCGTTCAGTTCTCTTGTACATCGTCGCTCCGCGTTAAGCAGCGAGGCAATCCTCAGTGATCGCTGCCTTTCCCCAGAGTTACACGTTTATATAAAATGAGTGAATATCCAGCGGGAGGGAATATCCAACTGGAGGGAATATCCAACGGGACGTGAAGTATGCGTTGGGTTCGTCGGTTGGTGGTTTCCGACAACCCATGTTTACGTAGTATGGCTAGGATTGGATGGAGTGACCGGGTGAGTAATATTGAGGTTAGGAATCTTGTATTGGGTGCCACTTCTGATAATAGCTTGTTTCAGCGTATGAAACTCAGCAGACTACGTTGGTTGGGTCACGCGTTGCGTATGACGAACACTCGTCTACCATACCGTGCCTTATTTTGTGTTCCTCCTAAGGAATGGAAGAAGCCATGTGGAGGCCAACAGATGACGTGGGATGAGAAAATGTACAGCGAAGTTAGGTGAAGTAGGTGTCTCACGCCCTCGTGGTTGGGGTCCGAAAGACTCGTCGACTTGCTGGCTGGAGACACTGAAGGATATGGCAGTGAACCGTGAAGAGTGGCGATCGTGCTGTCATTTTCTGTCGAATCAGAATGATTGAAAACGCGTGCGTTTGTACAGTTAGACTGTGTTCCGTGTGTTGGCTGCAGCAGTATCTTATCTTTTTCCGCCTGTGTAGGTCCACTCCCTGTTCCCGTTGGATATTCACTCTTTTTATGTAAACGTGTAGCTCTGGGGAACGGCAGAGGCCAGTGAGGCTTGCCTTGCTGTATAACGCTGAACGATGACGATGATGATGATGCCTCCCCGTCCCCCAGAACCTGCTTCCAACTAGCTGAAGACTTTTTAACTTTGATCAGATGTACTTCTTTACACACCATTTTCTTTTGTTAGATATTTTAGTTTTCAGTTTTGATTTTCCTCAACATTGGATTCATGGCAATTTCAAGGTGTGATAAAATTAGAGATATTCAAGCCCAAAGCAGTAGATACAGCTGATATGGATGGAAGGCAACAGCTG
>LUCM01000174.1:0-11855 GCA_008360955.1 Fasciolopsis buskii
ACGTGATGGGCATACACATCTTTTAAACTACAACACGTTAGGTCTTGTTGATTGTTTTGGCGGACCCACCGCATAAGCAGTAAAACTAAAAAGCAGCCACTTATTAATCCAGCTGTTCAAATATTGCCATACCTCAAGGAACCCTATCTAAATCACTCGTCGGGGTTGGTCAAGGAAACGCCAATAACTGCAGCCCTTGGGGAAAAAGCAAAAACAAGCTTCTTTCTTTCACGGCGGATTACCGACGTTGGAAAATTAAATAAATCATGAAATGTAGTTCTCCATTAACCTCGACAGATATGCTTGGATGCTTAATCAGTAAGTTCGAAAGGTAGCAGCCATTGCTAACATTAAAAATGTGACTTGTCTCAGGTTAGAGAAGATTATTGTTGGAAAGCAGAAAAACTAGTCAAACAGGTCAGACTGTTGGCGAGGCTAAGTAAACACTCCTAATGCCATTAAGCAGGAGAGTTGGGAATTTGTCTGCAGAATAAAATGACCTCACTGGAGGAAGACTTGGGCGAAAACCAAGTAAACTAAAAAAGACCGTAAGTAAACTTAGAACCAAACCTGGCTAACGGTATACGATCCTCATGGAGGTGAAGGATTCCTGTATGCATCAGAAGTGTGTGCTGAAAGGATTCCTAAAAAAGATGAATGCCGGTGGAAGACGGGAAATGCCAACCTTTGCAATGGTCTCCAAAAATGCTTTATGCATTTAAAATAGAAGTGAAACAAGAGTACTGCAGAGATCAAGAGTCATTCTTGCCGCATGCAAACAATGGAGTATCTGGCAACGGATTTGGACTAGACGGCATAGTCATGGGCTACGGTTCATGAGGTTTAATCTGCATTTCAGGACTGAAGCTGTGCTGTAGAAATCCAGCAACTTGCGCGCTTTAGCATCGGTTTCAGTATAAAGCTGTAGGTGAGGGATAGCCGCGGGTGTGCGGGGCAGACAAATGGTCCCTGGAAATGTTAGCCTAGAAATATAACAGATTTATGCGTTTGAAAATTTTTCTGGCGCTAAATATGGAGACAGGAAATGTGCGGGAAACCGGGCGCCGTTTGCGATACAGAGCTTATAGCATAAAAAAATATATCCTACTTCGCCTGTGTTATCCACGTTACACATGTTCGTTACCGTGTGTGGTCCACCAGAAGGGATTGGTTTATGAAGCGAAGTTATCTCTGTGGTAGTTGATTACAGGCTCAAGAGATCTGAAAAGGAAGGGATATTTTTATTCTTGTTTGGTAATAACTTTGGGCCATGGGCACATCTAAACGAAATAGGAAAGAGCCAGGATGAAACCATTAGTCCAAATGTAAAAGCAATAGTTTACTCAGGTAGGAAGTGCAACACAGGATAGTTTGATAAAGTTAGGGGCAAGGTACTCCATAAGCAGAATGCTGTGATTGCTTGAGAGGTATTACTAGCAGTAAGGAGATAAAAGATTTACTAAATACGATCTTATGCTTGATACCTGCAAAACGTTGGTGCAAGGAGAACAATGTTAGAACTGAATCTAGCGTTGAGAGGCAAAAAATCGGGAGTCGAAGATAAGAAAATGCGGAAGACGTGTTCCAAAAATGGGTTGTGATTTAGACACCATTTGAGATGTAACGAAACTGAGTAATGACTCTGTTTTCTGTCATTCGCATCGCATCAATGATTAAGATTATTTGTTCAGGTGGTGACTACCACTGTCACAGCTGTTCAAAAGTGCCCCATATCAAAGGTTTCGTACGGCGGACGAATCCTGTCAGCTGCCCATGCCGTTACCCGACACCCAATGCATTTCAAGCACGTTAAATCCAATGCGCATGTCCATTGCGTCAGTGACATTTCGGGAAATTTTACGTCCCTTAGTTGATGTCACCTCTGAACAATATACCGGATGGAGCCTGGTGGCCTGACTGGCAGATTGTCGGGGATAAATACCCACTGACTTGCCGTCATCGGTCGACTGATTTAATGGGTGTAACTTCCCAACTTGGTCTCTCAAACGCCGCAGGCCGCACTGACCAAGAGTTTCTTTAGTTTCTTCAGCATGTCCGGTCGTCTAATAAACTCGCTTCTCGTACTATTTCTAAGAAGGCTAAGTCCTAAAGTTACTTTCAGGCATCATCACGTTAATTGACACAACATCTAATTATATTGACACAATTAGCTGTCTTGGTCCTTTAAGGATAGCATTAATCTCTTCTTAACTTGTGTTTTTCTCTCCCTTTCATTTGGCGATAAAGAGGAGTTGACCCGTTTGGAGTCGCCCTCTGTGGATTTGGTTTTCATTTGGTGCGCCGTGGCTTGCCTTGATCCCGGTACCGTTCCTTTTCGCCGTATCCCGGAGCTCCCCGAATTTAATCGCTTGCAGACTTCGTTAATAGACCAACCCCTGTGCTTTTCCACAGATTGTATGTTTTCTGTCCTTATTTTGTTTGAGAGATGGAGCTCGTACCTAACCTTGGTTTTTGCCTGACCTGATCATTGAACACGCCTGCTTCGGTGGCCCTAATAAATCTGTCATGCCTGCTCCTGCCTCTCATGGTTTAGCCAAAGCCCCTGATGGTAATGTGAGCCTGCGATCCAGTAACATTTTCTATATCCTCAGAATTGGCTCATGTGCTTACTTTGCTAATATTTTTTGCTTCCTCTGCACTAGTGCCCAGAAGATTTTTAAGTAGATACCAAACAGTCAATTTGACGTTATGCAAAATACCAAGGTCCTATAGGAATTGCGGGAGTATTAGTGTTGTGTTTCGTGACAGTTTTGCATGCTTACCAGGTTAGGCAACAAGCTGAGATCATTTTATACGCTTTTTACATCGATGGATCACCGTCTATCAGGATTCTGGCCAGGTTTCTGAAAGGATGCCCAAATAAATACTCAGTTTCTCCCGTGCAACGCCATAACCCGTAATGAACTCTACGATTGCACATGCTTCTACTGCCTTTCTGGCCCAGTCCCGGCAATGGCGCAGCAGGTGAAGTAGTAGAGTCTGGGATCATTTACACTTCACCCGATGAATTGCTCATATGGCTCAAATATTGGCGGTATTCTTTAGGGTGTTCATCGAATGTCGTCATTTCGACTTTTGGAAAGTCCAGTCGAGTTTCGTTCTCTATGACTTTGGCTGCCGTTTGCAAAACCGCGTTGCTCAATTTCGGCAGATATTTGTGTTGGCCGGCTTTGGTTTTCCCACAAAACAAAGCACCATACTGTAGTCTGATTAATTCTTTTTTATCGCGCTAATTCACACATGCTTAAGATTTTTTTACTCAGAACTAGAACAAAATACACACCGACTGGGCCGACAGGTCTAACGTCAAAGTAATCTTGATGACAAAAGCGACTTACTTCCTGTCCAAATCCAAATAATTTCAATCAAACTGATCAACGGAAATCCTGTAAGGTTTCGATGGCGAGTATTGAAGCAATGAGCAGCCACATTTGTGGAAATCTCAAATCACGCCAAAACTGATCTGTAAATTTTTACCTGAACCAATTGAACAGCCATCCAAATTTAAAGAAACAAAAACCACAAATCTGTAACCAATGCAGATGTGCAAGAAGAACCGAAAGTCCAAATATCTTGTGCGCAGACAAGATCCACAACAACAGCTAAGTGGAGCGTTTCAAAAACGGTGATACGGGCTTATTGACAAAAACAGTGTGTCCTGGTTACATGCAGAACGGTGAATGCAAATTGTTGTTAGTCACTCTGTTGGGTTATAGACTAAAGGGAAAACCACCACGATATTCCTTTGCAGAACACGTAATGGGGTGCTCTGCGCCACAGGTAACACACTTGCTGTGGCAGTAGGACCACGGTGGGTACACAAAGAGAAGTTTGGCTGTTTTTGGGTTTTCCCTTTCGCACTGCCGGCTCAGATGCAATGAGATAAAACCCGACTAGTGACGACATCCCATCTTCATTTTCCTAAATCTATGTTTTCAAGTTCTTGAATATGCGCAGACAACGGCACATTTTCCAGATTTTCCCCAGAAAACAATCGATGGAGCACACGTAAGCATTTTCTACGGTTCCTCAGCGTGGCTATAATTTTACCCCTCCAATTATTTTTGCAACCTACAGCTGCAATCTGTTTTCCTCAGGTCCCAATAACAGCAGAAACTATTTGACTTTACTATGGCGGATGCCGTCAAAGAGAGCTATATAGGGGAAATGGGTAAAACAAGCTTACAGAGAGGGAGCCCGATGTACATGCTTGCCACCGTCAACATCAACCGCCTATGCAGTTCGGAGCCGTATGCAATTAGATCTATTCACATTAGGTGGACGTTTTTTGTTAACTGACGGGGCGAAGGATGATTTGAAGGGCACTGAGGCGTTTAAATACCATGGAAAAATTGAAAAGACTGACGTCATATACCAGCCCCCAGAACTTGAAGCTTATGAGCCTAGCACTTCGGAACACAAAAGCCAAGCACAAGTGTAATATGAATAGAATTTTTGGCCGAGCAGTATTATGGGGAATAGGGAAGACATGGCATTGGCGCACGGTTAACGATTGGACTAACTTAGTGTTGATGGATTATCAACGGGCAAAAGAGACAAGGAGGAAGATAACTGGTCGTTATTGTTTCCGATAACTTGGGAGAAACATCGGCTATATGGTAACTAGGTAGCTGAAGTCAATATGTTAAAAGCCCTGCCGGCAAAAGCCTGAAGTGTAGTGCTCCCTCATAAGCGTCAATACTTGCCCCTGGGCTGCTACTGAACCATAACTTTAATATCTGTGACAGTGTGCTTGCTTCGTCCCCGGGAGTTACTATTGTGGGTATGAATTAGCTGCTTGTTCCGAATCTTACCTTCGGCCACGAAAAAAATCTGGTTCTGATGGCGACATAATGAAAAGAACAAGTTTGAATGAAGGTCTTTTGCTTAAGGGTTATCAAGGAGGCTCTACAAATGCAAACTTAGAGGAGATAAATAACGGAAAATTATTCAATTTAACTAGAAGCAGTAAATTAAGCCTTAATTGGGTTGCCAGATGGAACAACTCGCTCCTTTGACGATGCGACAAAAGGGAGGGAGCACTCAAACGTCTCTTGTTAAATGAGGGTTTTCCAATCCCTGAAGCCACAGATCTAAACATCACGAAGGTAATTATTACGTTCTTGTTTGTTTTCTTTGCTGGACTTCTACGGTAAATCGACTTAAGAAAACAAAAAAGCCAGGCCACAATTTGACTATTTGATGACAGGTTTGCTCGTAGAAATCAAACGCAAGTAAATGGTCCAGCCATAGGTTCCTGAAGGAGGGGTTTGACTGGGTTGAGTCCAATTCGCTATTGAGATCCGACTTTTTAAAACAATTCCAAACTGCCGTGTTTAAAAGGTTGACTTCATTCCCCCGCTGGTCAACACTGTCAAAATGAGAACTGACTGAACTACGACGGCGTTTGACGGCTGACAATTTGTTTTGCCCAAATTATGTAACGTAGTGGTGAAGTGCTATGAGACAAACACCAGCATGTCCGGCGGCACCTCGAATTTGAATAGTTGGTACTCACGTTCTCACGGTGCGATAATCACTGCACCGGCCTCTTCCAGTATAAGCTTGGTATTTGGCTGCCCTTCCCGAAAATCTTTGATGGTTGGTCTTTCCTTGGTACACGGAAATATAATTAGAGATTGGCTGCTTTGATCTTGGCTTCCGTCTCCATAAAACGATCAGGGAAATTTGCAGCAATGCGACTGATTTAGTTGCTGGATGACCAACGGGAATTCTGTTTTGGACGTTCTGGTTCCGTACCGATAAGGAGACCGTACCTTTGTGTAAGCAAATAATGACGTAGCCATCTTGTATAAGCAACCCCGTGTCAGAGGTGCTGTGCCCGTTTGCATCAGATTGGCTGCGAATCGGTGAGGCAAACATTATTGCTGCTTAGAGGCATAGAGAAGCATTCAAATAAAGCAAGTCATTGAGAGTATAAACTTCATTCTCTCGAGTAAACAACCAACCGCTTGAACCCAAAATGCACTGGAAAGCCTGCCGCTTATGGGAAAAGGAAAACGCTCAAACGTTCCCGCAGAAGTCCGGCATTTGGGGACGTTTGATTAAACGAAAAGGAATTCTGAAAACTGGAAGTGTGGTCCGGCATTCTAGCTGCACGCGAAAGTCGCTGCAGCCGAGCTGATATGCGCTGACCAAATCGGTGAATCTGGCGGCGACCCACCCCGAGGAGACTGGCAGTGAAGTACAATCGAGTTAAGCGGATTAACAGGATGGTGATTCCGGTGGAAAAAGACGAAGTATCCCCAAAGTGTACAGGGTACGGTCAGACCTCGCGTTGTCAGAAGCATGATTGCCACGGTCCTTAATCCAGTATCTGGACGCGGATTTTCGTATGCATTTCAGTTGGTAATTCATTTGAATGGCCCGATAGAAGGAATTCGCCCCTTTGCTAGTTGCCGAACATAAACCGACTGATTCATGATCAGCCGCTTTATGGAAGATATTACTGTATAACATGGGGCAGTGGAGCTGCTCCACTGAGAATATTTACTGAGAACGCGTGGAGCAAAGATCGGAAACATATAGCCCGATGAGACAACTCGCAGGCTTCCTCGTGTATCACCTTATCAACCATAAATGGGAAACACTTCAACGTTTATTAATGAATACAAACTAAGCCATGAAGTGCATAGTACGACAAGTAGCTTTAAGGTATTATTCAGCGGATGGAGATTCACAAATTGAGGATATGGATCCGGCATTTAAGAAATGTGGGCCCCTGTCGTATGCGGCATCTAGGGGTACAGGAATATTTCTTAATTCAATGGCTTTGTGGACTGTAAGAAGTTTATTTGTTTCCCGCCGGCATTTGTCGAGTAGTCGGAGGAACGAATGTGGGGTATCTTTTTTCCATGGTTTACTGTAAATCACGTGGAAACATTGGGTGTTCGGAGGCGGCTTTTATGGAAAGCAGGCATAGCAAACGTCCCCGTCTCTGTGGGTAAAAACATGCAATAAAATATTTTCCAGGGAAGGTAGCTGCCAAATGAAAACAAAGATAAAATTGAGCTTGAGTCGACGAAACCACAGTTGGAATGATTCGCACCGTTAACGATAATAGGGGGAGGATACATCCGTTAATCGTTTGGCAAATTGACGGCGCATATTTTTGGTGGAGACTTGGCAGAAATCGGCGGATTAGAGGTGACAGAGTCGATAGATTTTAGGAGGGCATGACGGAGGTAGTGTAAACTAGAAGTATGCTTTTTATTTGAGACAACGAGACAATAGATTGGCCATTAGTTTGGCTGCGACAGTTAGATAAAACAAACGTGCAGATGCAACACAGAACACATCGTCATCCCATCCCATGGGCTTGTTATTTATCGCTCCTGAGGCGCTACTAGCGAAATCTGACGCTCCCATAGCGGTCCGTTCAACCAAAATACAAATCAAACCACGTCAATGACCGCCCTGGGTACCTCTTCCTAGACGGCAAAAGCACCGCATTTGTTACTGCTGGAATGATGCATTAACTCCACCGTCCAGCTTCCAGACCCTTGCTAACAAAACTCTAAAACCTCCAGCATTTAAGGCGGCAGCACACGGATCTTTCATGGCAATTGTTTTTAAGTGTTGTTCTCACTTCAAACACCGGCTAGTTTTCTCTCTATCACACCTCTCTGTCTGGTTTGCTCCCAGTCCCGACGGGACTGTTAGCATTCTTGCAAGTTCCATTGTCTCTTTGTCCAAAATTCTTCATAAATTTCACCACTCAGTTAGTCCGGTTCGACTTTAACTACCTTCCTCTATTTCAGCTTCAGCACTGTAGTAGTTCTTTATTGTTTTTAATTCCCAGTCTCTTACCCGCCTTATTTGATGCCAAGCTTGGTTTTTGCCTCAACTCTATATTTCACCTATCTCCCCAGTTAGCTAACGCGGCATCATTACGTTGAGATCCCGCGTCACTTTCAAACTGGACTGTCGCAAGAATTTGATTTCATCTCACGACAACAGCAAGCCAGATTTTGCAGTCAACTTTGAAATGACGAAGGCTTTCGGACGCGTACCCTATAACTATCTCATCTCCAAATTTCGCTCTTTTGGGATCACCCATCCTCTCTTCTCCCGGCTCAGAAAATTAGGGTACGTGCTCTTATATCGGCTCCCCAATGGATAACTATTAACGCTACTCAAGTTGGCGTTCCGGGGCATTTGATCTCTATCATTCACGCTAGCGGTTTATCTGCCTCCGTATGCCATGACACTCCGTGCCCCTTTGCTGGAGACATCAAGCACTATTTATACCTGCCTCAAGCAGACGTGTATATATCGGTATATTCCTCGGATACTTTGAGATGCATGCTTGATTGCATGATCAAATGTTGTGGGGGTATTGCAAGTCGCATCGAACAAGCAACTGAATATTTGGGTACGAAATAAAGAAAAACATCAAAACTGGCATGCTAAGTGAAACAAGGTGTTTATACGCACCAAAGATGGGTGCTGCAGTTGCATAGTCCAACTGGAAGATGGCGTCGGGTGTAGAGATGTCTGCGGTATTCCGATTTAACGGGTCTATAAAATGGACATGGTTATTAAACTGTCATGATGAAAGTCTCCAAAGACCTTGAGTGAAAGGTAAAAACTTGTGAAAAACGGATCAAACCAGCTTACGGGGAGGGTGTTGATGGGCGACAGAAGCCCTGCATTAAACGGATATGAAAAAGAACGTCGGTCATTTTATCGTGGATCCTGCAGCCAAGAAAATAGTTAGAAGCCATATGAAAATGCGGAGGGACTAAGAACATAGGTGAAGAAGCTTGGCCAACCATTAGATGAAGACATGTGGAATGGAACCATCGACGGCATTAAGGAAAGTGAGGATCGATATAATAATAATAATAATGGCTTTTTTCTCGAAATTCGAGAGTCATGCGTAAGGCGAGATCAGAATTACACAAAGATGGGGCAGTGTAAATCGTAAAACAAAAATTTAGTTGTAAAGGTGCAGTGTATGTGCTCTCTCTCATGTATATAACCTGCAATAGGATGGGCTAATCACGAGTTTTTGGGCCTCAAATCAGAGCTAGATAATCCATCACCGAAACTTTCTGGGTCTGACTGTGAGTCGCGCACTGCGAGTCAATCCATGTTTAAACGCATCAAAGGTGCGCATCGCCGGCGCATGATTTGGCTGGGAAAAAAATGGTGTATTTTGTCAAGTGGCCGGGTTCATCCAAATCAGGGGGGTAAAATGGTAAAGATAAAGATCAATATGAATGTTACAACAGGATGGTTGAGAGTCAAAATCACGCTGGATATCATGTAAGGTGGATGGAGAACGGAAATTAACAACATTAAATAATCAAAATATAGCTTAGGATAAAACAGCAGGAAACCTTCAAGTTTGCATCATACAAATTACAAGAGGAAAAATATGTGAGAAATCGCGGACAGAGAGACAATGGAAATTACAAAAATGTCGCTGGACTTATGCGGCTGGGAGCGGATTGTGATGTGTGGCGGGAAGAAAACCAGTACGTGTGAGATTTACAATAAATCCTTAAATACACTTGCCATGAATGACCTGTGTTATTCTTGTTTATTATTGCAGATTATGGTGTTCTGTGGCCTTACGGGTCTGGAGGTCGAGGGTTTGCGCGGCATTTCAGTAGTGTGAGTAACTGTTTGAACAATCGTGGTAGTCCTTCTGAGATGATGATATGCGTTAAATAATATATCTCACGCTGGCAATCCAGTATAAAACAAAAGCGGGTTTCTTTGCTCCTTTAGTTGCGTTTGGGGGTTTAGCTGATAGCAATTACTGGTATAGTTATAGCCGCGATTGCCGAGGGGAAAATTGAGGTGGCGTTTGCGGTAGACGGTGGTAGCAGCATATGGAGCAGGGATCTAAGTGTGGATACCTGCGTGGCAGGTGGATGTCAACGAGGCGGGAATGTCAGACATAGGCGGGTAGATCCAAAAGTAAATCTGTGCCATCTGGAGGACTTGTCCACTCAGAGAACCGCAAGCGTTGTGGATCGGATTAAATGGCCCCAATTTCTAGGCAGATGTGCAACAGGGTCATCAGGTCACGTTGGTGCATTATGTGAATTTGAAGCAATGTCCATGTCTTCGCGACCGTGGAGTAGTTCGAATTTGTCCTTCCTGGGATGTCTGATCTGAGACTTGGGTCAGCCTGCATTCACACTGTGTTGAGACATGCGAGGATGGGGCCAGACGATGGATGGTAGACCCTTGGCAAGAAACGAGTGCAAACGCACACAACTGGAACGGAAAAAGGAGAGATAGCAGTACGGAGATATTCCAGCTGAGGGTCATTGTGCGTGCGAGTATAAGAACGAGAATTGATTAATGTTATGTATGATGAGGCATCAGTTGACGCCAAACTCGGAATGGTCTAATTGTTAATTGTGTGCAGAAGAAAGAGTTTATATGGATATTAGTTTGGGAGTAAGTGAGAATGTGATGTGAGTACGTCTTTTAATATGCCTTGCAACATATGCACTAAAAAAGAGAGGTTAGATAACGGAGTTTTTCCGCCTGCACCTACAGTGATTTGTACTTGTGGAAACTACTGCTAAAGCTAATACTAAAAATGAGCTAGACCCTATTGCGCAGGTTCAGATAAGACCTCGAGCGAAGTATTCACGCAATACCAACGCCCGACTAATAGGCTCTTTTTATTAGAGTGTGAGCGTCGCGCAAGCTTAACAAAGTTTGTACGGTTATTTTCTTTCTAATTTCGTTTTTAAAGGTGACGGAGGCAGGAGAAATCATTCTTTTATGTTTGGGGCAGTGTGTTCCATGGGCAGGAATGCTTGGTGATGAAGTGCTATCCACGACATGGTAACTGACACCAAGGACGCAGCTCGATACAAGCCGTAGGAAAAGTTCTTACTTGAGGTGCGGAGACGCAAACCTTTTTATCAATAATCTATGTAGTTTAGCGAGGAAGAGTAGCCCAGAAGTCGTTTTGTGAATGTTCATTGAACATTCTCAATCTCGAGTCTGTCAGTCCGTCGCATGTTGGATAAACGATGGAAGAGCAGTCCAGGATAGTTCTTACGTGTGTTTTATATATTAACAACTTGCTTTTCTGGTTTCTAAAAGTTCTGAACACCAACCCAAGTAATATCCTAGCTTTTGCATATTGTATCAGGGTGTTCTGAGAAGTTGAATTTGCTGGAGTATGCAAACCCGGGTCTCTGAGAGTGTGGGGGGAAGGGACGACTTCTTGGTTAATCTCAAAGTTTCCTGCCGGAATGTGGCATTTGTATGCGAGTATGCTGCTTTTGTGGGCCGAAAATTTCATCGACCAAGCTGCGCATCATGAATCAAGCGATAGTAGATCATTTGTTACATTATCTAATATGGTGTGGGGTCACTAGGGGGAATGTGTATAAAATTTTATAGATCCTTTGCAAACAGAAAAGAAGTACCACGTCTAATTATGCGAAAAATGTCGTTTATGTGCACCAAAAATAGTGGTGGTCCTAGCACGCTTCCTTGAATAACCCCACTAGTAATCGGACGGGGCTTGGATATAGTTCCATGTACATTCATTACTTGCATTTTAGAGATTAAATAGAGGGAGAACCATGCCAGAAGGGGGGTTTATACCGTAGCTCTCAATTTTCATGAGAAGCTTGCGATGGGATGCGCGATCAAATGCCTCCGTCATATCCAAGAAAATCACAATCACCAACTTTATTTCGTTGGCAGCCTTGGTCACTATGTTAAAAAATCAGTCATGCACGTAGAACATGATTTACTTTGAAGGAAACCATGTTGGCCGGCGCTGATGAGGTCATGATCTAGTGATTAAGTTGTTAACTTGCTTTTAT
>LUCM01000177.1:12530-54241 GCA_008360955.1 Fasciolopsis buskii
TGGTCAACGGGCGTGTTTAGCTCTGACAGTGGACTCACTTTCGATTGATATCTGCTGCGTCACTGAAGCGCGAACTGGGCATTCGACTACGCCAACTGTCTTCAGGATATTTTCTTTACACTTCAGGAGACGAAGTAGCTCAAGCTGTGGGTCAACGTGGTATAGAAATAGTGTTGAGTGAGAAGGCTGATGCACCCCTTTTAGACTGGATCTCGGTTAACAGTCATTTGTGCTTGTGTGTGGGACTGCAGGGATCAGTCGACGTCTGGAAGGATGGCAATGCTAAGCGCAGTTTATTTGTCATCTCGGAATGCGACCCAACAGACTGCAGCACTGACACGCCAAAGACGAGTTTTATAACTAGTTCGTCAGATAGTCTTAGTCAGATCAACCAAATTTTAGTAAGCTACCGTTGGCGCGCTTCGGTCCAGAACAGTAGATCGTAATAGTCTACGTATGTCCAATAGGATCATGCGTTAGTTTTAATACGATTTTTGCTACAGCTCAACTGCCACTGACGCAGGCCACAAACCCAATTGGCCATCGAACGTCTGTGTGACCCCGATGTTCGCAACAGATGCGTGAAAAAACTATCAGACGAACTAAGAACTTCGACGAGCAGCAATAGAGATGGGCGCTGGGATCAAACCAAGCAGACGATGTATTTGGTATCAGGTTTCGTCTGTGATTCTAGATCTAGCGTTCTTTAATGATGAGGTAGTGTCGAACGGTTTTGAGATTCGAATTCACGTTCGGACTCCCCGATGCTGATCGCTTGATCAATATTGGTCAGTGCAATTTTCACGAGTCCAACTAGTTCTCGGCTGAATCCGCCACTTTCCAATCAGTTTGCCCTTAATATGGGCGTTCATCCACTTGACAGATAGCATTCTCATTATGGCATTTAGCAACGGCGACTCTTGGTTTTCGTTCTTTGAACTGTGAAAAAAAATGTCCATTTTGGTTTCACTTCACACGCAATAATACGATCAGTAAAGTATTACTACTAGAATTGTGCCTGAACTAAGTGAATGAACAACGCTTCCGTTTGCTAATCGCTCGGAAATTTGTTTTTTTTTACCGAATTTCGTACTTGGTAATTTTCGACGGTCCGGAAGCGGATCAATACGGTATATATTAAATACGAAGAGGATTAACAAAAGCAAAAGGAAAAGTACACAGGATCAGAAATGCCCCTCCCCCATTAAAGTCCTATGTTCCTGTGAATCATGTTATGTACGCTGGGAAGTAGTTATCGAGCTTCTTGTCATGTGCTTTGGGTAAACTACTCTGAGCTTAACCTGATGATGCATTACCTCGCCTGAGTGAATCTGTTTGTGACACCTACGGCGAATGGGCATTTCCATGAATTTATGTTGACTTTGATTCAACTTTTGCTGCCTAGGAGGTATCGCTGGTATTCACTTTACGACACTGTCAGATGAAGGGTGATCTGGACTCGTAATAATGGGCACATCGTTACTAGTTTAGTTGGAGGGGTCAACATTTGACACACTAACAGAATGCGGGAAGTAAGAGTAGCCTGTGTCACTCCTTTGCCAAAATACCGAGGGCCGGACACAGAAGTTTGAAAATATAGATTCACAGTGAGTAATGGACGGCTCAGTTGTCACCCGACTCATTGCGTCGACTGACCTATAGAGGTCCCCCATTCATTTGATGGTTCATGACAATTTGCAGTTGCAAGCGTTCTCATTGGCTCTCTGTTCATTTGAAGACCAGGAAGATGCCCATCAATCTGATTGATGTTCACAGACTGGATTGTAACGCTTATTCTGTCTGTAAGGGTTTTCATTGGCTAGGACTAAAAGATTTTCAAATCCATTGGGTCTGCAAGCGCACAGTGGATAATGAATCGTCATGTCGACTATCCTGGCCCAAGGTCAACACAACTGCAGGAACATCGCACTGGTTACTGCAATCAATCAGCTGAGCAAAAAGAAATCGCATGATAAGGTCATTCAATAGCGATGGACAGAATTAGCCGGCAGACTGACCGATCAGAGAAAACCAATTTGGGCTTTCTTCTCACTCGAGTAAGTGGGGGCTGATGATGAAAAATCGGAGATTGGGACCATCAGCAATGTCGAACCGAACGTCTAGCTCCTTTTTTACGTTATACAACGCAGTTCACCAATTTTTCCAGTTTTTTTCTCCGTTCTTTGCCAGAACTCAAACCCGCTCATGTGACACTACTCGCCTTCCATTCCCTAACTGAACGTTTCGCACCTCAGTTCTACCCAAACCTGGCGTTGGTACATTTGTCCACCAATTAGTTGCCACCTCGAGACTATAAAACTCGGATTTTTCCAATTATGGGTTGCATCTGATGCGGTTTAGGCTCCGTTTTTCTTCCCAATGTTCGATTTTTTATCTCTGGCCATTGAGCGCTTGTTTATGGGAGGCTCCGATTATCCTATCATCGCCTTAGATTTTAATACCCGTGATAGTCTCTAGTCTGACACTTGGGGTCCACGGCCCGAGACCAAATACTTCACTATGATTTGTAACCTATCAAATCCATGCGTATCCTCTCCTCTCCTCCGATCCGGCGATCGTGTTCAAGCGCTTCACGTTAGCCACACTTCTTTTCTTTCCCTCCTCTCTGATACATATACTCCTCCTCTTCTTAGCTCATCATTCTGCTCCAATGTCTCTTGCTCTACCAGTCTTATTCACCTCGATCCTCTGCCCACATCAATACGCACATTTTGGCACTGCAGTTCATCCAACTTGGACGGTTTTTGCAACTTCTTAGCTTCGTAGCCCTGGAACGATTGTTCTTTTATTCCGACCCTCTCTGTATCTGTTTCCGACTTGGTCAACATTGTTCTCCAAGGCATTCATATTTTCGTTTCACACACTTCCAAAACAGGAAATCGAATCCTCGAGAGATTTGGTAGTGCACGCGATCATGCTGCACATTTGCGGCGCTCAGTATTTCGCCGCTAGTCCTTCTCATCCTCGCCTCCTACCGCCGCTCCGTGCAAGCTAAGAGCAAATTCTTGTCAACCATGCAGTGATTCAAAGAACGCTTCGTCCGCAACAAAGCCGAATGCTTACTATCGTTTACCACCGGCAGTCGGACCTTGTTTTTACCAAATCAGTCTCTTGCAACTTCTGTCCTCCGAAATTCCCTCCCATCTGTAGTTCTCCCGGCGCCCTTGTTTGTGTGCTGCGCAAGAAAACTGTTTTTGCTTCCAATTCCACTCCACCCATTTATCATACACTTTTAATTTCTCATCCATTTTTTTCCTATTTCCAACTCATATTAGCACCAGGGATATCCGTCTAGCACTGCGTTCTCTAAACGTTTACAAAGCCCCCGATCCGGGCAGTATAGCGTATGTCATTCTCGAAGTTTGATCCCCCGGGTTGGTCTATCTTTTATGTTCTTTCCTGTCTTTCTCCCAAACGCTACCTTTGTGAAACCTTAAATTGTTATGTTATAATCAATACGGATTCTGTGCTTGTTTTTCAACTGGTGCTTTACTGGCCCTCACCTCTCATCCCTTTTCGGTCACACGCAGTAAAAACAAAGAAACAAGCTCGAGCTCGCTCGATTTCTTTGAGGCCTTTGATCAAGTTTGCCACCAGAGTCTACTGACAAAACGGCTCCCGTATCGTGGACACCAGTACACAAATAGTCCCCTCGGGTTGATAAACTTTCTTTTTCAGCCACCTCCCCAATGCACGGCATTTTCGCCCACTCGGTTCCTCTTATTCATTTGTAATCTTCTAACCAGTCCTTTAATCTAATACCAGTTCGTTTCCAAATGTGCCACTCTCCACTATCCCCATTTTTACTGCATTCCTTACTGCATAGACGATAACAGCGATAGTGACGTTTGTGTCGCCAACGTGTCTTCAAACTGTGATCTTCCATGCATTTCCTGGGGCTCCAACAATCATGTTGGATTTAATACGCTCAAAAGCTATGTTCTTTCAGTTTCGTTTAGCACATCTTCGTGCTCCTCACATTTATCTCGCAGATCGACCGAAAAATCGCGTTCCACAAACTCTAATTCTTTTCTCTGTTTATCTGTTATTTCTTCAAACTGCTGGTCTTCTTTCCAACCCCAGCTTGCTCCCCGCGCTGCCCGTGAAGTTGGTTCTTTGTTTTGAGCCAGAAACCTTTCCACCCTGGCTTTTTTATTCTGTTTTTAACCTAAATTTGCCTCGCTTTTAAATGCTGAAGTCACATGTGGGAGTGGGATTTTGTCCACTTCTCTCTTTTTCCTTCACAGGATTGAAATAAAGACCATCCAACTGATCGATGACCCCATGTTCACGTCCAATCCGTAATCACTAGCCCACTGCTGGGCGGTTGCTTTGCTACTCTTTTCTATCGGTACCATTTGGATTTTTGGTTTTCAGAGTTTGGCTCACCAGTCTCTCTTCCTGTAACCTTCCCCCTCCCCCACATCCCGCACACAGACAGCCAGTCACTCTTACCAACTTTGTTAACGGTTGTCGTACTTTTTCCATTTTCTTTTTTTTTCTCCAGGTCGCAAAATTGTGGGATTTTGTCACTTTCAGTATTCCCATCCACGCACGATCTTTCGCCCTTTGAAAACAAGAACAATAAACTGGCTCTCGTGTAAACGTTCCTTCATATCCTTCTTCAAGAATGTACCTTTTTTGCCAGTTCATTAGACTTGTAATGAAGAAACAAGCACGACTTAGATCGCATGCCCCATTCGTGGATTGGATGACCAAGGAAATAGTTCACAGGGGAGGTTAAGTTACTGCAAGAATGCGCAATTTGAACCATCACGTCAAGCTTCTCATCGTGCCACGATAGTTATAAGAGGGCCAGATCGATAAGGTCCCTTCTAGGGAAACCAGGGGACATGAATTCGAACCTGGTAGTGTCTGAAAAGGAACAATATGTTGATGGTAAAATTTTCGAGCCTCCATTCTGTGCATGATGTCTTGTCAAAAGCTGGTGACAAAATATCAGTGTTATTCGTCGACCGACCAATGGGTAGCATCCCACAGATAGCCGAGATTGTTATTGCTGCTCGCGATGTAGATACGGGGCTTTGGATCAGGTACCATTTGATTTACCCGCAGTCCACTATTTGTCCAGTTCGTTTTCGTTAGCACTCGCAATCAACGTTTGCGTGGATGCTGACCCGAGTAACACAGAAGTCAAATGTTTTAAAGCTGAACGGGCATTTCTTTGGTGTCATGTTTACTTAGGTCCAAGTTTCTGTGCTATGATACACCAGGGATAATCAATTTAATGGTAGTCAATATATCCGTCCGGACTGGTTCACACGGCTTCGAACGAATAGGTCCATTAGATAACAACCACAAGACAAGTTTATGAGGTCTTTCACTCTGGATTATCAATCATCCACTGCCAATTAAAAGCATACATTTACGTGCGACATAAGGTTCTTGCATCCATCTTGATAGTGATCATTCTCAGTGCACTCATAGCGAACCCCAACTGGTTTTGGTACCGCTTCCCCTCCCTCCACCTCCCACTTGAAGCATAAAGCACGCACTTGTGAGTAGAGAGAGTCAGGTGTTCCTGGGCTTTTTTGGTTTTGATGATTTTGGACAAACACACCAGTCGACCAGAGAGCCTCTGGTTTACTTTTTTATTAAGCTCAACTACAATTTTTCGACAGAGTGAAACAGTATTGACCGAGTTTGCAACTGTTTCTTCTTTCCGCGCGATTCCCGGTTCTCGTGTTTTCTCCCGTTCTTCGTAAAACGTGAGGCTGAATGATTCAGTGCATAATTCGTGGACCACCTTCACTTACTAGTCGCCAGATAATCGGAAATTGGTCACTAACTGACAGCCTCCAGAGAACGCGGTGATCGTCGACCCCGCGTATCACCATTTACAAGCGATTCAAATCGTTTGCGGGTGTTTCTAATAACTAACTGAATCTGGCAGTTGTTTTTCTGACTAGTGTTTACTCGCGACCCGAGCGCTTTATTCATTCAATGACTTGATAATTAATCCTATTAGAAAAAATTTCTTCACTTCCACTCTGTACAGCTATTGACCTTGCATTGATGTGCTCTGGTTTTGGTTACTGCCTCACAACCCCGTATGCTAGAAAAAGAAATGAATAATGTATGGTGATAAAATAATCGTAATGGGAGATGATGTCCCAAATGCTCGCGTCTCCTCTCGCTTGCCGAAATCCCTGGAACGAAAGGGAAAGTTTTACAAATTCTGTGAAAACTCACGTTGACGGCTCATTTTTGCCCTACTTAATGCTGAAATCAAAGCTGTTGCTGCCACGTTTGCCAACCAACTCTTGAATGGTAACAACAACAACAACAAGGGATCTCTGCGACAAACCACTCGACTGTTGTACGAGAGAAAAAAGGGACCTGTGAAATGTCCCGCGCATGCCTGTAGTGTTAGTCAAGCTCCCATCCATTCGTCTGATTATACCTCAGTTAGATTTGTATGGGCGGTGATAGGCCAGTTGTTTTTTTCTGGGAAAGTATTGTTTAAGCTTCGCTGCACTACCATAATTACCATAGAGGTAGGTCGTGGCAGTCTATATCTATCTCTTCCAAAAGATCTTAACGTAGCTCAGTTTTCTAACACATCTTTAAGGTTATCTTTTGCTCTTGATCGATCGAGGCCCATAACTATTGTTCCCATTCCCAAACGTGATTATTCAGCTGCTTTCGTTAGAGGCTCTCGTCCCACTGCCTCAACGTCTTCCGGCCTTAAAATGGTAGAACTTGCCTTGCTTAAGCGCTCATGTTCTCCTATAAACCCTCTTGCTGACTTCGTAATGGGTCCGCTTTGGACACTGTCGTCTTACATATTCGTCACATTTTTAAGTTCTTAGACGCATCGATGAAATCTGTGCGTTCCGCATTCCTGGACTATTCGTTGGCATTCGATTGGGTCTTTCCTGCTTCCCAAACTGGAAACATTTGGTTGTCCCAGGTCCTCATTAGCCTGTTTGCCCGATTACTTTACCAACAGAACCCAGTGAGTATGTATGGACAGTAAAACTTAAAACCTGTTGGTTACCAATTCAGGCGTGCTTCGGGGTGTTGTTTTCCCCATGTGTCTTCCTTACGCACGTCAGTTACTTATCAACTGGTTTCTCCCGTCATCCGTTAAGGTATGGTGATGATATTGCTCTCTTTCATGTCGCATCTAACTAACATCGAGGACTTTCAAAGCTTTCCCAACAACTTATCTTTCTATGGTTTTTCAGTACAAGACATTTTAAAACGTAATGTTGCGAATGTCCGTTCCCTCTGTCTGTCAATCAGGACCGTTCTTTATGAACTCGAAAACTTTCGCCGGGGTTGATTTTCCGAAATATCTAGGGTGTTAAGAATTTTCGAAGTCTATCATTTCGAATCAGAAGACTTCGTAACGGCAAGGTGAAACAAAGCACCATCTACCGTGTTGTACACCAATGTTTTCCCAGTTCTCTTTTACTGTTCTCCCGGATTGATTAAGATTTTAAAATTCTCCGCCGGAGACTATCATTTGTTGGCCACGTGTCTTATATACGACTAAACGAGTTGTTCATTAAACGGTGGAATCAAATCCTATCCACATGTGTGAAGTCTACTCACAAAACTGCATTCTCAGGTGGCACGATGATCTCCCGAAGCCCGTTCCCGTATTTCAACACGACCGGCTTTTCGTTCCATACCCGGTACAATCAACGTCTATAGGAACTTCTGTGTCCCACATTTAGCAGGCATTTTGACAAATCGGGTTCCGGTTTCAGCCGATTTCTCAAGCAATAAGCCATCATGTATACTCAAATCATTCGCTTAAGGATTTTGTCCTTCGCTTTTACAAGCTGATGAATGTAACTGTTTTCTTATTCTCACTACTATTTTTAGCCCGGACGAGGGGTTTATGTACGCAAAGGTCTATACAATGCAATACAATTCTGATGCATTCAAAAATTTCCACTCTTGATCTTTAACGCTCTGGTACTTTCTAGGTGTAAAAAGGCGTTAGCAAATACCATGAATTTACTTGCAGGTCACCTTTATTAGATCTGGAGACTGTCATTAGGCTAGTCAAAAATGAGTGCCCTTGATTGTCAAACTGAACTTATCTGAACAAAAAATAAAATGCCACTGGAACGTTCTTAGGATTTATCCTAGTTGAAATTCAGAAGTAATAACTTAATCACCTGTCCAACAAAAGCACGTTTTCTACCGAATATTCTACCCACGATCACCCATGTGTTTGTCAGCCTTTAATTGAAGTATTTTGCTTTAACTGAGGTTTAATAATCATGGTCGATCCCGAACGGAAAAGTTTCGCTTAGGGAGTATGTTGATTTACATCAAAGTTGACCTTACGTCAAAGTTATTTGGGCGCTCTGCGTTGGTCGTCTACGTTGTTACCGTGACAATGAGGCAGTGAGCGGAAAACAACAAAATCCTCTGCTATCACAATATGGAGGATAGAGAGCTGACTTCAAAACATCGGTCAATTTAGAATTTCGTGTTTAAACTTTTCCAGTGTTTTAAACTAAACGAAGCCACCATTCACATTACATTGAACAAGTAAACTGTGCCCACAGCATGTCTTTCAAGAAGGAAATCAATCATCTTCAAAAATGATCACAAACTTACTTATATTCGCCTTAAGATTTCCCGACAAAAGTTCTCTTCTCCAATCCTGTCGTAGATTATTACTAATATTTCATGCGCCGTCGTCCAGACAGACTTGATTAGTGTTCAAATGCTCCAATCTCACTGGGCATATAGCATGAAGTAATCGCACAACAAAGAAGGGAATATCGTGCGCAATAGCAGAACATATGGATCACCTCACTCTAAGGACCCGTTAAATTTGTCGGTGGATAAATGATGATGGCCTTAAAAATGGACATTTCTCGAGGGAAATTCTCCGACAAAATTGCCCCACTTTCTTATTCCTGTCCAAGTTATTCACTCTCACACGAATAAAATTGGAAAATCCTTGCTAACGGACTGGAAGAATTTTGTCGTTGTGGTAACTGTGATGGTCCCTTCATTTCAGCGAAGTGGCCAATATAAAAATTGTTAGTGCCTCCGAATGAGAGGTCCATATATTTTTCTTACAGAAGCTGTAAAATGTTTTTCGGAGAGTAAATGGTTTTCCTCAGTTTGACTTAAATTGGGAACAGGTATACTAAGGTGGAGGGTATGCTTCATATAAAACTATATCCCGGCTTAAATCTTGATTCTTTCCGAAATGTGTTTCGTATCTCGGAATGGTAATTGAAAGGGGTTACCTGACCAGTGGATACGGATTTAGAAGTTTTAAGCTTCTTGAATTATGAAATAAAAGCGAATTCGCCCTGAAAGTGATGGATCCCATATCGAAATGAACATAAAATTACCACTTATTGATGCTGGATTCCTAGCAAAACAAGTTCCAAATTGTTATGAGTTAATCTCACTTTGTTCTTCTTAACGGGCTCGTGATGCGTCATGGTTAAAACATACATATGGTGGCCAAAGTGGGATATTGATTAGATCCCTGACCTATTTGCTCAATAAATAACTCCAAAACGTACGGCTAATCATCGAAAATGTTCGCCACTTCTCACTGAATAAAAGGAATACAAGTTGAAGTACTTACTTTCGTAGGCTGATCTTTACTGCAGCGTAAATTGCTCGTATATATATATATATATATATATATATCACAAAGCTGAGTACAGTTATCGTGCTATCGAAATCACTGCGAAATCGGAACACAATATGTGGGGGAAAAAATCGAGTCCATTGTATGGCGCACCGCAGGTGTTAGCTCTTCCACACTATCCCTCCACGTCACCGAACGTCTAACGGGGTCCACGGCCTTTCTATGGCCATCGTATTGCCCAATCAGAGTTGGCCTTTAGAAGCCGTGTCCGAAGCCTATGATGAAAAGACCTGGTCTACGGACAGCAGAGCAAACTAATGTCTCCGCAAGCCGTTGGAGCCGCTGATTAGTCCAACTCAGCAGTCGAGCCCTCCCCGGGTTTCGTTTCAGCTGGTGACCAAGGCATACGATTCAGAAGTTTTCACCAGAGTACAGTGTCTCAAGTGGCGTCGAAGGTCTCTAGCACTATTTGATTTGAGGGCGGGCACAGGCACCACGTCACCGTTTTATAAACACTAGTGACATCTTGTGGAAGTCAGTGTGTTCAGTTTATGCCCGAATAGCGTCATTGTTGCTTCCCTACGGGAATTAAGTCTACTATTACTTCGAGCACTTCAGCCTCATATTGACCGGCGGTGCACGAAACACGGTAGCGCGAGGCAAAAACAAGTGCACCTATGCTGTCACAAGTTACGTACTTTATTTACTCCCAACCGCTTGCGTCTTTCGTCTTACGTTTTGAGTGAGTTGTAATTAGCGGGACTACCAGGAAATTTGCAATGTTGACTTTTATTCCTTCGATGGTGGCGATCCAGTTGGACTGTTTCGTCTTTCACTAGGTAGAAGACGTGCAAGGTTCAACCAGTTGCTGCAGGGGACATTCCGTTGTGAAAACCATGAACCATTTTTGGCAGTTTGAGATAACAGCGGCGGATGCACTTCAAGAAACTTTTCTAAACCCGTAACCATTGAACAGTCGCTTCTGCCTCTTGAAATAGTGGTTGTCAGTCTATTTTCGTGTGGTAACAGTGACGTTGATATTTACCGAGATTGGAAATTGTCTACCTTAAATTAGGCGGTGGAATTTGTGCTGCTGAGTGAAGAACCAAATACGTTTCAGATCTTTCTCGATCTTCCGAATGACATTACGGATATATTGGTCTCGGAGCCGAACCTTGTTCTTGTAGGGGAAGAACTGAGTGAACCTAAGCACATGCACTGATGATGTCACCTCGACTGGTGATGAAACGTTTGCGATCTAAACGCCAAGCTCAACGATCAGAACCCCATGAGCTGAATAGATTTAGTTACTTGGGCAGCTATGTCTCACTTGTTGGTCGCCCATTGGATGAACTATCTTCTTTCTCACATACAGAAGACATTATTGCCGTTCACCAATTCGAGACACCTTTGGCATCGACCTGATATCGGGTTGTCGATCAAAAGTCCAGTATGCACAACAGCAGTGAGATCGGTACGGCTGCATGGCTCAGTAACATTTCCACTCAAGGCAGATGTGCAAAGACTTTCTGTTTCCGAATGCCGTTGTCTTCGTATTATTGATAGAATATTGTGGGAGAAATTTTTGAGTAACTTAGAGGCTAGGCGTGATCTATTGAATCCTAGGGTTTAATTTTTAGAACAGGCATTGAAACAGAATAGGTTAAGGGAGTTGGGGTATGTTTTCCGCATGTCCACCGAACGATTGCCTCGTTCTACGCTGTTCTGTGAAACAGATAGGGGTTGAAAGTTGGGCCGAGGTGACCAGTCGATGAGAGGAAAAAAGTATGGAAGCCTTCAATAGTGGACTGGCTTGTCCAGGTGCAGTTAATAGGGTCCACCAGATCCTCCCAAGCGAGAGTTAGCGACCATCGGAGATATGGCTTAGAACCGCGATCAGCAAGAGTGTTGCGTTAAAAATCTTTCCTTTTCTGTGTGGCTGTTCAACTTTTTATTTCGCACTTCCACTGTTCCTCATTCTCTTTTTCTTTCTTGAGAAGCTGGCACTTTGAGGTGGCAACGAAAACCAGAGCATGCTGGCGTGAGCTAATTGGTTGCAAAAACCGTACCCGTTACTAACGCCCGCCCCAATCAATTAATCACTTGTTTCGGTTTTGCTTGGGCAAGCACGGACGACCGGATGGCCTAAGACGTGCCAACGCGTATACCATCTCGTGTTTATCTGTGCAAAACACGGGGCTGCGGTAGAGCTTTGTCAAGGCCGGACGAAATTTGATTTGCACGTCTTGGTCGACTGCTTTTTGCCTTTTTTGGCCAGGCTCAGTTCATTTCTAGCTGTTCTAGTTTACCATAATTCTTCCATTAGGATAATTGAACCGTTAGCACCTAATCGGTTCACTGTTTTTCTGGGTACTTTATTTACCTTGTTTTCAAACTGTCAGGAATTGCCCTGTTGCTGAAGGTTGCACTTCCCTGTCCTCGATTCTGACCGGATGATTCCCAACCGTGCTTGATTCGCCGCTTGTAAGCCATTGAGGTCTGAGTTTTAGTAATAGCTCAAAGGACCTTGGTAGATTAGTTCTTAACATCCTTAAGGTCGAATGATCTGGGTTTTTTGCTCTCGCCATCAGTTGGATACAGTACTTCGATTTTTCCCGTTTGTGAAAACTTGCTCTTCCCGAAACGACAAAGCAATATTTTTTGGTGTTTTTATCTCTCTGTCGAACGCTGTCGGCAGTTGTTCCACGCGAAATTTTACAGAATGTCCCTTTGGGATTGCGCAAATCTTGTTGTAATTTCCTCCATCTTTTGTCCTATTTGACATCTGGGCTTTTCTTTCCTATTTCCTCGCAGGTAGCATCCATTCACTGGGGCGATCGTAAATACACGGATATCGTCAAAGTCGAGGTTTGGGACGTGGTGGACCATGGAAAACCGAGACCGTTTACACGAGGTCTGAAATTCAAAAACTCCGACGATCAGGTTAGTGAACGCTCTTTGTCCATAAAATACTGGAAAATTGGACACTTGCTACTTGCTGAACAATAGATGTTTATATATATATATATATCACCGATTCACGTTTGACAACGAGTCCTAGTTTGGATCGAAACGTCACGATTAACGTATTAACTCAGTGTACGTCTTCTCAGCTCTAAAATATATATGGCATTGGTTTGTTCACTCAGCTGAGCTCTTGGATTGCAAACGTTTCATCACCAATCGAGGTGACTTCGTCAGTGCTATGATGTTGTGCCGAGCGTCTAGACAAATTTCGTAAATCTGTCCACATGTTTCCTTTGTTATATTATTATTATTACCATTATCTGTTTATAGACTGTTTTAAGAATAGTTAGATATGAGGCATTTTGGTTGTCAAGATAAGCTTGTATGAACGGGGAGAAAGAAATGTGAAAATTTCATAGACGTTTTTTGAAGGGTGTCAGAGTAACAAGTTCACTTGTCCAGCAGAAACATTTACGTTATCGAGTATTCCACCCTTTTTTACTTTCTTATTTGGGATATTTTACCTTCACTGGTGTCTGATAATCATGGTTGATCACGAACCGAAAAATGTTCGCCTAAGAGTTATCTTTGGACTTCCACCAAGGTCACTTAGTCGTCCTGTGTTAATGGCTCACGTTCTTATCGTGACATTAAAGCAGTGAGCGCAAAACAGTAAAATCTTGGTAGCACAATATAGAGAGTGATGAGCTGATTAAAAAGCCTTGATTAGTTTGAAATGTTATCTTCAAACTCTCCAATCGTTTTAAACTAAACAAGACCATCAGTTACATCATATTAGACGAAACCAATGTGCAAATAGCACGCCTTTCATAGAGGAATTCAATCACATCCGAAAGTGGTCACCAAGTTACTCATGTTGATGTTAAAATTTTGCGATGAGCTTTTTTTTGTTTAATCCTGACTCTGATTAGTACCCATACTTCGTGCGCTATTTTTCGGATTGAATTGAATGGTGTTTAAGCGTTCCGTGTCGACAGATATGGATTAACGGATTAATGACGCAGTAGCAAAAAAATGCGAAACACCTTAATCGGGCGATCCGGTAATTTTATTGGTCGATGTCTGTCGTATGATGGTGGCTTGCCGAAGAATTACAAAATGAACATGTCTGGAATGAAATTTCTCGGGAAAGTTATCCATCCTTCCTATCCCTGTGCCAGGTAGTTTTCTCTCACACGAGTACAGTGAGAAAACCCCTCCCAACGAATCAAAAGAAAACGCATTATGGATAGGGGAAATTTGGTCGTCGGCGACACGCTGGTATTCCCTTGATTCTCTGAAAACAACCGACATAAAAAAAAACGATATTTTATGTGAAAGAAGCTCCGTATTTAACTTTAACAGAATTTAGTAGGCATGTTCCTTTGTGCACTGTTATTTTCCTCTAACTTGACCTGAATCGAGTGACAGCGTACTTGGATCCCGTGTTATGCTTCCCACAACAACAACAACAACAACAACAACAACACGCCTTAAATCTTGATCTTATCCAAAATGTTTCATGTCCCGATGTGATAATTTGGTGAGCTACGCTAACCTAGAAATCCTTAGAGAGATTCTTCGTGAATTGTAAGGCAAAACTAACTTCTTACCGGAGCAAGTGGATGTCACATCAAAATAATCATACTATTAGTGAAGCATAGTGGCAGGCTTATGCAGTTATTTACCATGTAATATCACCGCTCAACTCACTTTGTTCATCCTAGCAGACTCTTATTGTGTTATGGTTGAGGTGTACGCATGATGGCTAAAATGGAATACCGACTAAACTTCTACCCTCTCGGCTTTCTAGATAACTCCGAAGCGTGCGGCTCATTATTGAACAGATTTGCCGGTTCTCGCTGAATAAGAGGAATACAAATTGATGTTTTTTTATGACGTTACCTAATGAGGAGGAAAGTGTTCATATGACGCTTGTTGTACGAATTTCGGCACGATATATATATATATATATGTATATATATATATATAAAGTTATGTAAATCTTTTCATGTCTGTAAAATGTGATAGGTTAAGTTGGCACACGCAAGTGATCGCGGGAATCTCTCGGAGTTAGGTCACACTTGGGTCTGAGATCACATCTCTGGTCTTTGCACGCCAAAGCGTGAACTGCTGGACTGTGAAATTATTACAGATTGGCTGGTGGGTGGTACTTTAATTCAGCATCTTCGTTTGAAGCTCCTCGTGGAGTTTGTGGGGGGTAGGACAAGAAGCGATGACCTTGTATAACGATGCGCCGCATAATCCACGTCACTTGCGGTATTGCGGATTCATGTCATGTTTCCAGATCTCGGGCACTGTCCCTACTTGTTTGTGGTCGCCTAGTCTGTCAGTTTAGCCCTCCTTTCTGTCTTTCGCGGTCATCGACGAATTTCACCTCCATGCATCACCACCTGGTTGAGACTATCTATGGTGGTCACCTTATCCTCAGAATTATCCCATGTTCGAGCAATGCTTGTGTCTGGTTTGTTATCCTATCCCCGTGTGCCAGGAGATTTTCTGTTCATGTTTCCTATTTCATTTAAATAGATCATACCCGAACCCTGTTTGGATGCCAGCTTCTTGGATGTGTACAAGGGCGCCAATGGAGTAATTTTGGTGATGGATATGACGAAGTCTTGGTAAGTTGTCCCACGTTATGCTGAATATTCGATACCATGTATTTTTTGACATATTTCTACCACTATGACTATCTGTGTTTCGCTATGTTGTCGATAACCCCAATAGACTGAAAACGAACATGTAAACTGGGTGTGTTGTTGAAGTATGGATGAGTGGAAAAATCCGCCCAGCCTAACCGTGTATCAACAGTTCGCATCAATGAGAACGTGATGATGTTTCTACCTTGGGCTTCAGTAGTCACAATCAACCAATGTGTGAATCATGTCATCATTTACAAGATATTCGCTTTCGGAATACTTTTTTATCGTTGAGTTTCTCGACTTCGACCTTCGGGACAAATGTGGTTCCGTGAATCAAGAGAAGTCATCGAAAATGCTTCGCTTTATTAGTTTAGTCACTTCTGTCACGTGCACCTTTGGCCAAAAGAGAACTCGGGTGCAGTTCCATGCGTAGATTGACCACAAATTAGCTCCCTATTTTTTCTAACTTCCGTCGGATCTGAACCGATCAGGATGGAGTTGAAGCAAGGATCAACCTAATGTGCTTCAAGTGTCTTTTACAAATCAGGAAGATGAGAAAATCACATACGATCATCTGAAACGTGTTTGGCGCGGTGGATGTCACGTCGACATTCCAACCTTGCTCCCTTGTTACAGCATCTGCTAGCGTAAAAATGTATGACAAGCAATAAGATCAGAGAAAAACTCAGTATTCGAGACCACGTGCAAACGCCCAAGGATGTGAACATTCGAATGCCGCCCAATGTACATCTACTGAATCATCAGGACAAACGAGTTGAATTCGAATGACCAGCGCGCGTTGATTACGTTCTACTCACTGGACCGAACACTTGATGCAACAGCTGGCTTTTTACAATGACAAATGTTGATGGACGATTTCGGGTTTGGTTAGCAAAAGATGACATATTTGCTAACAGAGCAACAATCTGAGGCTCTAGTGTGAGTAAAGTAAATCAGCCGGACACCGGTAAACGCGTGTTGATCGTCATGTGCCTGATTTTCACACCCTTACTTCCCATGATGCATTTCATGTCAACGTCACCTTACCTCCTGGCCAAGTGGGTTGAAAATCCACAAAAAATATCGAAGTCACTTGCAGTCAGAACACTAGAGGAGCTCGATTTTAACAAGTCATTTTTGATTTGAACACGGACGACCAATAGTGGTCACACTAAGCATCTGCAAAATAAGTTCGTAAATGATGGACCACAAAACTAAAAATACAGTTTATTCCTACAAAGCATGGATTGATTTTTACACGTCTACTCTCAGTTTGGATATTTGAATTTTGAACCTCAGAACATTCCGAAACGACAGGAGACGGAATCACATGACTTGGTCGAGGAGTAGATCACCAGTAGTAAGATTTCCAGTTGTAACTTGACGCCAAGCCAAAAGACACTGTGCGAAAACGTTGTGGTCCTTTTTCTGTTACCATCTCATAAAGACTTAGAGAAATCACGAACGAGAAAATCAGGAAGCAGTTTACATGCGCGGTTGCCTATGCACCTCAGCCCAACTACTATCGATCAAATCAGTCTGGATTGGGCTACACAACAATTGGTAGTTCGAGCAACTCTCATAACGATTACACCTCTGGTCAACACGAGAATTCGTTCCGTTTAGTGAACGTCATTCCGACCCCCCGGCGATAGCTTTTAATACAACATTCTTGTATTTTGTAGCTACTTTTACTCGCTTTCTTTTCAACATCACATACAACCGAATCTGCAAGTTGGCATTTCCTCTTAATAATTGAAACGCTGTTGGTGAGAAAGTTCATTCAATCCCTGCCTTACCGTGCCTCTTCCTTTTTTTGCCTCGGCTCCGCTTAGGACATTTGACTATGTTCGACAAGAACTACCTCGTATTCCACCGAATTTGCCGGTCTTGATTTTATCCAATTATCGTGATATGGGCGAACATCGCACAGTCTCAGAGGGAGAGGTTCGTGCTTTCATAGAAGATGAGGCCAGTGGTCGCGATAAACTTCACCGGAACACCTCAATTCGGTCCAAGTGAGTAGAAACGATTCTGTCTCTATCTGAAATGTTTTAGTTACATTGCTTCGTACATTTAATAAACTAAGAGTTGTCAAAGCACGATTATGCATTCCAAGGAACAAAGAACATTGTGCTTCTAGACATTCACGTGACGTTAGATGCCGTCGATAGTGCTCTACTTCGGCGTTGTTTGTTGACTGAGTGCGTACCTGAGAACTCTCAGTCCTAAGCGTTGTACCACCATAATTCAGATCAGATTTGGGACTGTGAGCAACTTTGTACTTTAGTTGAGGCAAAACTGCTATAGGAAGTGCACTTCCCGTGGCTTTTTCGTCCACGGCCAATTATGCAAAACTACCAACCCGGCGACTTAGGCGAACACTTTAAGTATCCTATCTTGTTAATTGCTCCCTCTTAAAGTGTGAATCAAACATCCGGTGGGTTTCGTTAGATTTTTACCGTATATGTTGTGCATGGGTGTGTTTGCGAGCAATTGAAAGCAACCTTGTTTGTTGCACTATGTTGTTCCTCAGTGGAATGCTTTGTTCAGTTAATCAGACATTCGTTTCTTCATCAGAATATAATCTAAGCAATTATCATCCGGGTATTATGAGGCTCCTTATAGATGAACAATGCACGTTTTTGTCCAATTGGCTTACGGTGGATAATTACCTCTGGTGTTTACAGCCCAGTGGTCCAAGACCACTCTAACAACAATGAGGGTGCATCCCGAGGTTTTAAATGAGCTCGTTGCATGTGCTCACCCTACCTTTTTAGCGGATCAGAGTGTGGTCGTGATTTTGTTTCGCAGGTGAACGTTCGAATTTTGTTTTTGGCTACTAGAAACATCAACAGTAGCTAAGCTAAGTATATCAATAGTGCAGGTTGTAGTGCTGCACAATTCTCGCGAGCAAAAACCTATTTCAGCCGTTGTACTGTACCGTTTTGCGTACACTTTTGCGTGCAATAAATAATGTCGCATTCCAGTCAAAAAACATGGGGAAAATCAAAAAGTTGCACTCATCGCCTTGTAAAAATGAAATAAAGCTCATCGAGGAATGATCCGAGCACATTATGGTAGGTTGCCTAGGAATTCGGCTGAAACCCGGTCACGGTTTGTCAGAATGCGTCCTAAATATGGGACAGTGGAGTTTCTATAGATATTGATTTTGGAGGGTATAGAATGAAAAGCAGATTTTGTTGAAATATGAGAGGGTCAGAGGATGCGTGGGATTTGAAAGAATTTTGGAGTAAATTTCTCACTTGCTGATAAGGGCTCATCATATAGATTGAAGGACAACTCAGTTAATGGTGTGAAAGACACACGGCTAATAATTGATAGTCCCGGCGAAGAATTTTATAGTCGCTTTTAAGTAAACCTGGAAATATAACTGGGGAAAAGTAAAGAAGGAGTGGAAAAACATTAGTACACAAATCGGGAGATGGTGCTTTGTTTCACCCTTGGTTCGAATCCACAAATTCTTCCGTAGTCTTCCCACACAGACAGTCGAAATGCCTTGCCATGCGTAATCGATTGTTGTTGCCTCAAGAGTTGGCAGCGATGCGTTGTCTATGCTTTGGATTTCATCTTTTATTAGATTGAAAATATGCCGCATGGTTGAGTTATTTACAATCTGTAGAAGTGCTCCTTGAGTTTTCGTCGAGGTTTTCAGTTTCCGGGAGAATACGGATTATTTAGGACAATAGGTTTCTGCGGGCGCAATATTCAGAATATTGCGGTTACTCTAAAATACATTTCGACTAGATTCCAACAAAACACTAGAAAGTAACGATTTCAATAAGTAAATGTAAATTACTACTAACTATTATCCCCAACCCCGTGAGACTGATTCTAACAAGCAACAATCGCTACTTAGAAACACCGTAGGAAATAATCGATGGTATATAACTCTATTCTTTAGACGCGCTCAGATGATCGTTCAATGAAAACACATCGATTGTAGTAATGCTGGGTGAAATTCACCCGCAGAATATAATTCTTCAAAGGTTAACAATAAACACTAGAAAACAGTCGAAAAAGGTGTGATATTTTGTCGCGCGTTAAACGGGGCTATGTACGATTTCATTATGATAGTGCTTGTATGGCGAGAAAACCTAGGATGACAGTCAATTCCGTTTAGCGAGTACGTATAAACAACTTCGGACTTGCCAGACCAGAAGGAGTTTATGTATGTTACCACACCGCCTCCAGTCTTCTTCTTGCCCGAAACTCTGTCTTGTCGATGGAATCTGAAGCTGTCCATTGACACGAGTGAATCAGCGATATCCGTGTTCAGCCACGATTCTCGTATGCAGATAACACACGTGTGAACATGAATCGGTGATTGAAGTGTGAGGGACAGATCCGACGTTTTCGTAAACAGAGAGCAGATGTTGGTACTGAACAATGCCGGAATGGACATCTTGGCTGTAAGTGTGCATTTAAGAGATGCCTGCCAGTCAGCACCAGTGGCTTTTCTAGATGGTTTAGAAGATCTTTGAAGTACAACAATGCGTGATCCCAGTCCTTGTTGAGAAACAATATTTTTTTAAGCGACACTAACTCCGAGCTATTGTAGCGGCGAATGGAGATCATAATGGGACCAAAAATCCCACAAGAAAACAACGAAATAACAATGACACCGAATTGTAGCGCAGCCAGTCAAAGGGCGCGCTTCATTCATTCATATAGATACTTTGAGTTTTCACTTAGAATCAAGCACACAAGCAAACAACATACGAACAGTGAGTGGATCTCGGAAAATTGTCGGAAATTTCAGAATTTGAACTAGTACTAGATACAACTCCGCATATACATGTGCACTTATTTGCTTATTGATTTTGTGCCATCGGAACTATGGCGAAGAAACTAAAAAGATGGGCAAAAAAGAAATTCCCCGCGCATATCAGCTCTTTCGAATTACTCATCTCCAACGGCAGCCGTGTGCCAACATCCATTATCCCTACATTGGCTGTTCATCTACTCGGTTGCCCGGTCCAAAATAGGCTGGTTTATTTGGGCTTGTTCGTCAAACGTTTGCGACGGCATCGTTCCGACCTAATCGGTCGTCCATGCTTGCATATCCCCTTTTGGGTGACGCTAATGAATATATAACAATATTGTCAAGTGTATGCTAGTTGTGTTCACCTCTTTTTTCAACACTATTTTGGAATTTGTAAACAACTTCAATTCAGTCGATCCGTTGATCATAAATTTTACCGGTAATCTCGGTATCTGAAAGTAGATTCGTTTTTCTATCAAGCTCGGATTCGTCGACAAACCGGATCAGTAATTTTGTAGTTCAGTGCCGGATGTAAACCTCAAGACGAAATCTCCTAATCCTAATGGGTTTTGATAATTCGGTCATTCTTGCTTCTTACAATGCCCTCATTTCTAGCAATTGTTGACAGAATACACTCTAAACTGTAGTGTTACATTTGATTCAGAAACTCAAGTTTCGAGCCGAAATGTAGTGAAGCATATGGACTTTAACCCTGAACTAAGTTTCCGATCTTCTGTCATACGGTCTGATCGGCTTGCCTCGAGATCCTTTGTAGGGGTCCGTATGCCATGGTACACGTCCTATCATGTCCTTTATCTAGAACAATAGATCTGACGCCTCAATAACAACAGAAGGGAGTTCAGAATGAGATCGTTCCCAATGATGATTATAAGTCTGCAGTACACACTATATCGAGGAAAATACGATGCATCCGAGGCACCTGATATCACATGGTTTATATCTGCACCCTCGTTGACCTTGTATTAGTGAGGGGCTGTTATTTTGGCTACCATGTTCTGGTAGAACTGACCAAATTCGAGTTGCTGTTGTTTGTTTGTTTTTCCTGAGAAATAAATGCTATACCCAGGGCAAACGTCTCAACTGGGGCTCAACAGTGTCGAATGAGAGGTGATTAGATTCACTCCTACTTCTGGGTGCAATAGACGTTTTGTTATAAGCTGAAAATCATGTAACTGATTAGGCTGAGACCTGGTGCATCAAGATAGCATTGGTCTGGGAATCGATCTGTCAATTATTCATACGCGCCATGTAAATATATGTCCAAGTACGCCAGGAGAACACGTGATTGGTCAATTGGTGATCGATCAAAGCACCATACCTAATCGTTCGCCACACTATTAATGTAACACAATAATAACTGAAAACTAGTAGGCGACAGAATATCATTTGTTAAATGTTGATGTCATTATTCCTGTAATAATAACATGAACAGGTAAAATGGATCTGTGTCTGTTTTAATGCTGAGAAAGAACAATTTAAATAGCATAATTATGGGTATTTGTGTTGTGTATTCAGTAAAAATAGCTTCCGTTCACAATTCAACGACAAAGCTCAGTCCACGTTCGAAAAGCTTTCTCGACTGTACCGATTGGATAAATTTGTAATATTGAATTATGCCCAAGATTCCAATGCATATTTGCGTTCTCTATGTGAATATCTTCTGTTGATAATGGTATTAATCTCTCCTGTGGATAATAGGTTCTATCAACCTGGTGCAAAATTTCACATCTGTTCTCTTTCCAAATGCCAAGTAGTGTTACATCGTAGTAAGTTGATCTGATCGTCAGCACAAATCCCTAATCTTAAACCAGCTGAAAATGTTTGGAAGTTTTTTGATCAGTGGAGAACCGTAAGGCAACAAATCCGTGCTGGTCGAAATTTACCGGGGATTTTGCGTCACATATATCCAGAAGCCGCTTCACCGTCTCGTTGCTCTTGATCTCAAGCGCAGCTAGTTAACCCGCAGGTCCAGGAGTCGTAAACTTTTGTCACGGGATGTATGACACTCAGAGTGACAGAACAAACCAGGCTCTTGTTCTAGACTGACTGGATTGGTAGACTTCCTTGTAGACAGAGCATGAATTGCGTGTTGGATTATCGCAGGTTTTCAGTTCTGGAAAATAAATGATGCTATAATATTCTTAGTCCATCTTTACCATCTCGATTCTTGTGGTTGCACTTCTCCCTATCGGTTGGCGATATCCCCGAGTTCAGACAGGTATTCGGATTCACTTGCTAAACAACTTAAATTCCATGCTAGTTGTGCTAGCCAAGTGCCTGAGGATAGCTTTTTTGATGCACTCGGTTGGTGTCTGTATGAGCCAACATTAACGGTGTCTTGTTGTCTGTTTGGGCCAGTTCCTTGCCTGTTTGACCGAATTAGTTCACGTCTTATGAACACTTGAATATCAAGGCAATCATTACTTTGCCTAGCTTAGGTAGAATGTTTTTTTGTTGAATTTGCAATCCGTATAGCCCTATGAAAAAACTACTGCAAGCATTTGTTCTGATTTCACAATCGGCATATTTTTTGCTTATAATGGAAGTTCCAATCCTTACATCTTGACGATCCAGAAGTTCACTTTTGTTAAGAACCATTGTCGCTGGTTTTGCACTCGAATACCTGGTTTTATCAAAAAACGCCATTTCTTAGATGTCACATGATTCCATCATGTTTCAAGCTTATCTAATCCCGAAATTACGACCGGCATTTTTCCGAATTTTTATCCGTCACAACCTAGTTGGCATATTTGATGCCTCTGTGCAATTGGTCAAATGCAGCCAGTGCACGATGGTCGGTCTTATTGAGTATATTGTTGTGATAGGAGAATGTAAGTAATGCTTCCATTGGGTGTACTGATCCTTTCACAGTGCTACCGTGTTTCCAAGCTGTTCTGGACGCAACTACATTCATTTTGCTTTTCTCTAAGACTGCCTGCCAAACGTCTTGTCCCGGTCCAGTACTGCGAAGCATCCATGCGCAACGGTTTTGGCTTGGTTTACGTGCATCGGTTTTTTAGTGTGCCGTTCCTGTGCCTCAGGCGATCTGTGTTGCAGCAACAACTAAAAGAAACTCAAACTGAATTGGACGGAACCGTTCAGGATCTGGCCTCGCTCGACGGGCCATTGGCCACTACGGATGAAGCATATTTGACGTAAGTTCCTGAACACCCCCCATCCTTGTTATTTCGATTTTGTGCCAAATGATCACCCGCGAAGACTCTCGTGTGGTTCTCGTGTATCAGTGGTCAGCAAACTAACATTCGATACCACCATCATTTACCTCTTGTGTAGAGGTGTCATGCGTACGTACAGGCAGTTTACGTATGGTGTCACATGACATCGGCTTTGACGATGTCCCCCATGGTAGATGGTAGTAGAGTAGCTTAACCTCATAAGAATCGACTGAGGGTCATACCGACTGATAGCTTTCTTGTCCAGTAACGTTTACCAAATATCGGTTGATCTGATCTCATCGGCCACATTAATTTTTCCCCTCCAAAGTGTCTTTTTCTCCAGTGTTGTTTTGCGAAGTCACGCAATTCGCCTAATGGATGACGTTAACTAAACCTGGCTCTATTTCATGGACTCATTTTCTAGGTAGTTTTCAGTTATCATCAGATGAATAGTGGTATAGGCCAGTTTTGAAATTTTTTAGTTACATCTACAGTTTGCATGACTTACGTTGACCCGTCACCAACCCAATGCCCGTAAGTGAAAGTTCGTGTGTTTGCGAAGTGGAGTAGAGATTGAATAGGACTAGAATCGTACATCCTTCTGGTTTACTTGAATGGAAATTTAAGAACTTGAACATTGCTTTTGTTGGGACCGTGAATCGATGCCTTAGGTTGCTTTCGTACATGCAAGCAATACGCCCACACTCCTGTCAGATACATTGACAAAAAATGGGGGAATTGGCAAGTAGCTGTAAGTGTTACGCAATTTTGGGAGAGAGAAGGCCAAATCTAATGAATTTATCTGAAAAATTTGATAATTAGTTTATCCTTTCTTGCTCTCATCGTTCAGCACGCTAGCTGGAAACAGTTTGTGCACGTCTACCTAGAATGAAACGCGCCGAAATTCGGATAGAGCGAACAAAGAGGATTGACGATGGGATACATCAGTGCGCAAAGTATGGATTGGATCCTGTAATATCTTGTGGTTTAGGACTGAGCAAGAGTCAATAAGCTGAATGATGATATCACCATATATATATATATATATATATATATATATATATATATATGGATGAGTGAACGAAATTCCTCCGGAAGCACACGACGGCCTTCGCGGTTATTGCTGCTCGTCAGGTATGCAGTGCCTCGCAGGGTTCACCATACGTATTAGCTCTCTCAGCCTCTACCTTCACATCTTCGGTTATCCATAAGAGTCCATGGTCCCTCCAAGCACCTCAGTACGGTCGGGGGTGGATACCTCAGGTTCCAAGATGGATCTTTTATCCTGAACGCCTCTCTGAGTGCTTCCAGATAGCTTTTTCTGAGGAAGCCCCACTCACTGCCTTCTCGCAGCGGTGGTGTTTTCACCAAGGTGCAATGACGAGGGCGAATGCCCAGCGCCTTCCACCGAATTGATTGGTTTTTGGTAATCGGTCTAAGGAGATAGCTGAACTCTAATTCCGAAGCAGCCACGAGCAGCAGACGAAACATACGGCTGTGGTCACCGGCGTCCATGATAGTTAGGATTTACAGGGCACTCAGGATGTTGAGTCCCGTCCGAACAGTCACAGACCTCCTGTGGGTTATGACATTTTCATATCCTTCTACTGCCTTGTGGGTTAGACCATCTGGTTAGATACTTGGATTAGTGAACCCTCTGCTTCGGTTTTGGCAGACGGATAATATGTAGCCCCCACCTGTGGATCAATTTAGAGGAATCAACAAGAAAAGATTAGTGGACGCTGATAATAGTTACCGAGCCGCAGCGGAGTGTTTTGAAATTTGTTTCCGAAATCCAAGAGAACTTAAATGCTAGCAATACACCAAGACCCCTAAATAGCACATTGAAAAATGAACTGTCTGAAGTTTCGTATTTGGAAAGATAAATTTCTATCGCACTTTGCCCCAACACTACTGATTATGAAACGCCGAGTCTATGTTTGTATGAATTCTACCGCTTAGATATTTGATAGACCTGATTGTATGCGTAGGGATTTGGGACTCAATGTAATGAAATGCTCACGTATTCGTGATTTCAGTCGTTTGTTTACGGTGATAGCAATAAGAAAAAAAACAACTAGGCGGGAACTTCGTAAGACTTGACGTAGTTTTGTTTCGTCGCTGTTGCAAACGTGCCCTATCCCATTCACGGCGGGCACGGTAATCGCTAGTGGTCCGGTGCATTAAGCGTTCGTCTTCCCCAAGATTGCAATCCCATCTCTACCTGTCACGGTGATAGACGGTAATTTGCTATCTGCCAGCTACTCTGCAAGCCCGCATTGAACCCTTTATGCGATTCTGTGCTCGTTCCGGGTTTCAAAGTTATGGTTGCCGATCCTGTTTTGCATTTTAGAGTTCTTTAGGCATCTCTTTTTCACAGAACTGATATTGCAAATATCTAACAGAAAGTGTACCAATACGGAATGAGTTAAAATACTTGTGTTGATCTTGTGCAATCGCTTTTGACGTGTGTGAATCCTTGTGATCGTTGCGTGTCGTTTCTTTCTCTCAATCACCCAAACTGACAGCTAGGTTGTTTCATCAATCTTATTATAGAAACTAATAAAATTACCACTATCGTACGGTCTTTAACGGATTATCCTCCCGTATATCCTTAATTATCTAGTGCACTTCGTTCATTTTACGGTCGGGGGGTTTTGGTGTTAACACTGATGTTCGTGCTTGAGGGCTTGGTGGCTAAATTTTTAGCTTTCCTATCCCGTGTTTGAACTGTTTGAGGTTTCGGGTGTTTTGGAGTTTAGCGTGACACACGTTAAAAACCACTTACGACAGTGTTTCATCTCTAAGGCCTATCGGCTATGCCTAACGGTTCAAGTTGTCGTCCTTGACGTCACGTGTGTATTCTCATATCTTGTCTCAAACACAAAGGCTTGTTATATCCTTAAATTCCGGGTGACTGAATTATCACATCCGTTATTGAACGCATGAAATGTGCGATTTATCTTTAACCTAGTGAACATTTGTAATGCTTATTCATTTTGTCGACCCTGAATCGTAACGCCACGTGAGGTGTATTTCCTGGTTATTTATGAGCTTCATCAAGGCAGGGACAAATTGCATATAACGTGGATGACAATACCACGTGATCAGCGATGCACTCTCTGGACGGTTTAACTATTCCTGATTTCTGATTTATGTCAAAAATATTCGAAAGCGGTATCTATCTGGCTTCTTCGGATCGCTTTCATTTATAGCTGGAACGTGGTCCACCAGCGCGCGATGGTATCTAAGTATGGTGGGTGTACGGATTATCAGTGCATTGGTCTACAGCCTGTAAGCAGACGTTCGTTTGGTTGGTTTTTCCAACGAATGACATGTTCTTGCCTGATTCCGAAAAATTTTTTTTACGCAATCCCGAATTGTTTTGACATCATTCCGGAATATTGTGGGAAGTGGTTTAGACTAGTTATCCGGGTAATATGGTGGCTGGTGTAAAATTCGATCTAAGTTACGGGAGTTTTCACTTGGATTGGGAAAGTCCTTCGGGTGCAGTACAGTTACGAATATTTGTGAACTGTACCTCTGACACCTCAGTGTTAGTATACTGCTTCCTTGATACTCATTAGAGAGCTATAACTACTTGGTCATCCTGTTTATTTCAAGTAGCTTTTCGCTTCCCTCCATTTGAGGTCGACAGTTGGTTATTACTACATTTACCACATTTTTGTCGCTACTACTGGCGTAATGAGTAGCAAAAACTTGAATTCTAAAAGCTAGCGATAGCCGTTAACACGCCGCACATTCGGCCCACGTCTGCAAGCAGCACGTATACAGACAACTGTTGGGGACCACGATCTGAGGTCGGGAAGACTTTGTTTTCTTAGGTTTAAACTCTAAGTCAACTTTTTATGCCTGGAGATTGTTGATTCGACCGAGAGTCAAGTGCATGGCAACTGTCGAATCACCGAATGCCACAACAGTATCGTTCGCAGACTCCAGATCACAAGCAAAAATATTTAGGTTCCGCTGAATGCTTTAACAGCCGATCAAAGCATTACTCACTGTCAATTCCAGTGCATATTTTTACGGAGTCCGAGAAAGTGGCCAATCCTATTTCAGCTTGAAACGAGTGGAGAATTCTGAAGATTTTTTGCATGTATACTCCTGCGCATTTGAATAGGTACTATAGCAAAATCCTTGTGAGCTTAACATATATGCCAGCAGCTTCTATTAGTTACCTCAGGGATTCGCAAGTGACTGACTGACTGGGTCACAAGTAGTGGAGACATCAGTTAAACAATCATCAGTTAGCTGCTGGAACTTGTTTCAATGTTCGGTTGCTTGGTGTCTCATGAATATTTGGTCAGCGCAGTCTCTGCCCTTGGTTTGGGGTCATGGAACTGTTGGCCGCCTGACCCGTTACATCGCTTTGTGGCTCCAAACCTATTTGATGGAGCGCAGTGTCGCTATGTTTCTTGGATGACAAGCTCCTAAGATGAAGTCTCTCCGGTGTAACTTAGTGGTATTTCATTTAGCGGCGAATGGTTTCTCATGATAGGTAATCGTTGAAGTGGGAGAGGAAAAGGAGCGCTTGAAAATATAACTTCCTCTTATGTGCTTCCATCATACTTTTGACGGCACCAAAGTTGTGTGAAATTATGGAAATATGTATGCTTACATACTGGAAAGCGTGGGAGAAGAACGGAAAAGGGCCATCCTGATGTAGTTTTTCAATTGTACACTTTTGTACGTTTTTGAGGATTTGTGATTTTGCGGATCCCCTAATTTCAGTAGCTAAACTTTATGGCATTCCCGCGATAATCATTCTTTTTATGATGTCCTCAAACTTCTCCACTAGTGACAATGTTCGTCTCTGTTGTCCAAACTAGTCAAGCGGTAGGTACTAATCGAAGCTAAATCGTAGCCCTCCCCTGATCGTTTCGAGCCAAAATCAGTTTGGGTGTAAAAACACAACGACAGCCGAGTTAATAAATCCGGTTGTATCAGCCATACGCAACCCATCGAATGTGCGATTTTATGTGGCACTCAGGCCATGGTTGCTGGTTCCCTTCTCTTCTTCCTCATTTTGTGGGGTCTAATGTATGTGAGACATTCTCCTTCCACTACTTTCATGCATCAAACGTAATAAAGAAGAGCGGCGACTCCACAAGGAATGTATCTTCTCAGCTACTCCAATCTTAGGGACTAGTACACGACTTCATTGTTAGCCTTGATTCACCTTGCTTAAATTGATCTAGTAGAGCAAGCCATGCATCTCTTTTTCAAAATTGCTTGAACTCATTTTAGAACCTTAACTGTTGGTGCTAACCTAGATGACTCCTTTCTCTGTCAATCGGTTAGTCTATTTTTTCAACTTTTGTGATCTTACGTAAGCACACTACTTGAAGAAGTTGTTGTATCATCTTTGCACATGTTACCTTATCACTCCAATATGTAACTCTTCGATTCGATCTTTTGTTTGTAGGGCTTGACGCATATGAGGTTAAGTAGTCAACAGCATGGCTTCTTGTGACCATCACTTCCCATTTGAAAGCTGAAGTTATCCTCATGTCTGTTCCCGAACTATTGTTTACTGCCATCTAATCGGCAGAGTAAGTTGCAAGACTATCACTAATATTAAGCAATTAATTATCACATAAGTCTTCATTTTGCCTTCTCTCGATCTGATCGAGATCAACGCGTGGTTGTTTCGGTAACGTTACCAACTAGGGTGAGTGGATCGCCAGCTCGCGGGCCGAGGTGAAACTCAGTTTACTCTTTCGTTCGTATTTCGAGAGTAGCTCGCCGTTTCGTCAATGATCTTTTCTAACCTCACGTCATCATAACTGGGACGTTGGCCGCTATTTCAGTGCAGATTTCTAACGCATAACATTAAACTATTGGTTGTGTGACGTGTGCGTTTGCTCGGCCCCCATTCGACAGGTAGTTTGCCCATTCGACATTTTCCGTTCTCTGTTGATTAACAATCTGTTTTATTGTCGTTATTCTCGTCAATGCCGGAAGTGGCAATAAATGATGACGGAACTACATCATATTTGTTCGGTGGCTTCTTTCCTCATTCGGTCTCGTCCTGTTGCACTGGCCTAGTTTTGGCCAATTCGAGGGATGTCTTATGACCTGGCAACAATAAACGTGGTGTGGTGGTGATGGTGACGTGGTTACCGTAGCGCATGTCAACGTGTACATGTCTCGTGTTCCGCCTCGGGATATTTTTCCTCGAATAGACTACCACAACTGGAAGAACTTTTGTGTACTTGTGTGTGTGAATGTGTTTCGCTCGGCGTTTGTGTGTGGATGTTTCTTTTCCCCTGTCTACTTCCCGATCCAATCGATATAAGTGGGCTGACAAATCCCATCTGCTTGCCATCTGTGCTGGAAATACCGGTTGGATACGCACAAGCACACCAATTGCGAAACAGCACGACTATTGATTAAGCCTGCCGGCAATCTGAGCCGGTTCATAGTGCGTGCTTTGAATGCGTTTCATATGCCCGAACGATTCATGCATGTATTGTGCGTGCTTGATGTTCTCCTAGATTTTGTTCTGAACACTCTCTGCCCTCACCCGCACAAGCACAGTGGTTGAATTCGACACATACACCTCCGAACGCAGTTATCGATTCGGTCCAGTTATTTACGGTTCCTGGCCGACCGTCCGAAACACGTGCCCACCACCGCATCTCTTTGCAAGCACACCTATAGAGACGAGTGCATCTGCCTTGGCAGTGTGATGGCGTATACTGCTGACCTTGAAGAATTAATTGGATGTATGCATTCGAGGACGATGTTATGATGATGGCAATGATTATTGCACTTCCAGTTTCCTCGTTCCACACTGATGTGTGAAAATTATGGCGCCTTTTTTGTTTTCGTGATTGTTGTTGTTGTTGTTGTTGTTGTTGTTGCCTTTGGCCGCAGCAGAGTCATTCATACCACGATGTAATCACCGTTGCTAGTCATGATCTCTGTCTTATACCAGTAGTCGTGTGATCGACCTGGCAGTGCACGAGCAGGTCGAATAAACAAACTGATATCCACACACACACACACACCCCTCTCTCACTCCAACCCTCCTTTGCGAAACTTGGTTCGATCTTACTTCACGCGCTGTCGTTTCGCCTGTTCGTTAATGTCGGCTACGCACACCAATTTGTTTGTTCGCCATAGTGTCATCTCGGTTCAGCGTAGACTTCATTCGTTCTAAAAACAAACGATATTGTATTGTATTGTCTCACTATTCCGACCGAAGTGGGTGACGCTTTCATTCAGCCTGGTTCTTTTTTAAGGTATATCCAATACTCTGGTTTCACTTCTCTGTGAATTTTCCTAAGCCGTTGCTCGGTCACCTGAAATTCCCATGCGAAACGCGTTGAATTGTTCTTGCAAAGTTAGTTTAGTGCTATGGAGTCAATTGAAGCATCAATGCTCGTCTGTCTTGATGAATTTCAATCATCAACTTTGTTCCATAAAACCTGATGTATTATTGTTTCGTCATCTCACCCTCGTTCGCCAATAACCCAGATTTAATCACTCCCAACATCATGAGAGAGTTGAAACGGGGAGGTTGAATCGTTGTTTCACAATTTTTTTCGCAACTGTAGCAGTTATTTTTGCTACAGCAACCCTTATTTGCGCTCCAGTTTTTCGGAACCATCAGAAATCATGGTTTCGTCCGCCGATCACCGCGTTGGCGAACTAGACCTGACTCCCTAATTTATCTATGCTCTTCCACTACAAATTCGCTAAATTTTTGTCCAATTGATTCTCTAGATCGAGCGTTGCTTGCTTCCTCTTGCCCACCATGATTGGAAACCTTGAATCCCATTTGTGATTGTTTCTCAGTCAGTAAGGGCACGGTTTTATCATAGTTTGTTCCGAATAAACGCTTCCATCACCGCCTTTCTAAGCACGATAACATATCCTACTGTGAATTGTGGAATTGCGTGTTAAAAATTCACTGTCTAGGCGGGCGATCCAAACGTTTAGTACTCAATGCTTCCGAATCAGCAGCATTTAGCTTACGTAACATATCCTTATAACACAGCGTTCTGTGGTCCGGTTTCTGCACATACCGATAGACTGACAAGGCCTCGGATAATACTTTGTAAATCAACCAACAATAAGTTACTCTGATGAATACCATTCACCACGAAATTCCTGTCCTAGCCTTTTCGACAAGCGTTTATTACTACACGAAAGTCAGAAGTTCAAATCCCAGATCTGGCGATCACTTTGGTAATAGACGTTAGCTCACTGTCACCCTACTCGTGACCACGCCTGACCTATAGGGGACTATATGCCACTCCAAGTTTCAAGGTCCTGGTTACCGTTTCGCCCCTCATGCTATGAGCTATGGGTCCTGCTCCATCCAGTACACGTATGAGTGGTGCTTGTCGTAAAAAAGCGTGTGATTTACGTTATCCGGGCGATGTTGTGCTGAATTAAACTGTCAGTTTGAAGTCCATGAAATATACCTGAGAGATAATTCGAAACATTAGGCAATAAGACTTGGTTTTCTTGGATTTGAAATCTTTTCCTATCCACAAAATTTCTTCCAATTCGTTCTTGCTGTTCTTTAATGCGTTACCCGTTTCTCATTCCGCTTTTGAATGGACAATATTGCGAGGCAACAACCGAAATCAGTGTCAGATCATTGATTCTAAAAACTCAATTGAACTGAGATGATCTTACAAATTTTCGTTTTTGTTTAGGCAGAAAATGGGAAATCTCACTAAAACATTCGGCCCATTGAAGACCAACAATATTCATCATTGTCTTACATCGGTCTGGTTCCGCCCTCTCATTGCAGATGGAAACTCGATCTGTTTAATTATGACCGGCTACTGTCCTGAAATCGAAATCCGTTTTCCCGATATATCAAGGGGTTTGACAAAGTTCGATATTTTGTTTGAGGACTGACTGACTCATTATCTGCAACTTGTTTACATTTCTTGGCTTGCTCCCGTTGAGTCATTTGGGGTGGGTAAGCATCGTTGTTCGGACTCCAGGTCTCTACTGGAGAGAACAGAATTTTTCCAAACGAGCTAATCCCCAGGGTGCTGACAGCACCGATCGATAAACCGACCGATGCAGCCACTCATCCGATAGTTGACTACCAAGACTTACCAATTGGCAAGTTCCAGCGGCTACCGTATCCATAAGGTCTTAGTGACGATTGGTTATCCTCAGACTTTTCGCACCCATGAACAGAAGTGATTTTGGACTGAAGAAGTCTTCGTGGTAGAACTATTGCAACCATTTTCAATGGGCTATCTTACTCAAACACTCCCAAACTTGTGTCTACACGGCGCGGATAACGGGCTTTTTTAGATTCAATAACCTATTTTTCATTTGTGTTGTTATAGACATCTTGCGCCGTGATGCAACGAATTTGATGTTTTTTGACCTTTTAAACCTTATTTTATTCTAATCTGGATAAAATAGGTAAATGACTACCATTCGCCCGTACATTTTAGGTGCGTTCACCTTCTCGGACAGTGTATGTGTGCACATTCATAGGGTTTTTTTCGAGCAATGGATTCGAAGGGATTTTCTTTCTTTAGTTTCCATTAAGTCGCTTCCTTTCTCAGACGGAACCAAACGGATGTTAAAGGCTTGAACTTTAACCGCAGGTGCTTTCTCGAAGTCTAAATGTTTGATTAGTAAGTTAGTGTGTCTCAAATTAATGATAAACAGAAGGCAATTCAATTTTCCCGTCCAAATGGATGCAGTTTGATCTTGATTTTTCCTTCACTATTTTTCGGTGCTCGGGGTAGCAATCAAAGTGCTATAGTTATACTCTTGGACGGTGATGCGACAGTGGAATGCCTTACTGGTCTGAATAACATAAAAGCAGGAAATCCAACATGGTTCGAAGCCCAGTGAGCATATCAGCCAGCATCATTATTCACAGTAAACGGAAAACGGCGATTTGCTGACCATACACTACGAAATTTTCCTACCTAAAGAACACGGTTCACAGTTTTCCGTGCTTTTATTTGCGCCTAAACAGAGAATCCAGTTTTTCGGCCATCTCGCATTTGGCTGCATTTCGGGGATTCATGGCCTCGAAAATCCAAACCTAAGGTGTTAATTACATTTTGGGCTTGATGGATGAAAACCCATCGCGTCTTCGACATTGTCTGTAGTTGTTCGTGCTTACCTATTCGGAGAGTGTGAACCCACGGCATTCATGGCTAACTACCATACTTGTTATCCGCTTCTCTATTCGCTACCTGCGGACGCGTCGGTTAGCCTACAGCTCTGTTCCTCACTGTGACCATTTTATGGTCCACGATCGTCATTCAGCGCTAGGTTCAATAGTTGCCGCTCAACCATGATAATGTTCGCACACAAAGGGTTGCGTATCCTCATTCTTACGTCATTCCTCGCTGATGTGCTAGCTACCGTGGTCGGTTATCGATTTTGTTTGCGGCAAACGGTTCGACTGCAAAAGTACACGATGATAAGGTCGTTTACCTATCCAGGTCAATTTGAAGCTTACTCACTCGGCATCTACCAAGTAGAACACATTCGTCTTTCTCGAAGGCTGTCTGTAAAGTCCACGTGGACATTTTCCTGTTCTAATGTTAACTTCTGAACATACTGGTAGATAAACCACCGAATTCGGAGAGTCTTGCAACAGTTTGCCTGCATTATTCTGTTCTAGCTTATGGAATGGGGAAATGTGTACGCGCGCTACTACGCGTGCAATAACTCAGAACCTGAAAAAAAACCTAAGTTTTCTGACTTCCTTTTGGTCTTAGAATTTCCTAATTTGGAACTGTACCTGTTCAAAAACAAGGTAGAGAGTATTTTCCCATCAGAGTAAGATTTCATCTGACTCAGGACACACTGTAAGCTTGATTGTTCTTCCGATTTAGACCCCGATTGTCATCACAGTTGCCACGCGAACAGCTACCACTCGTCCCAGTTACAGTTGTTATCTCCCGTATGAATAATCGTTCCCCTGTAGAGTCGATATCCGTTTGCGGGATGAAATTGCTTCAATGGTTGCTTTATTGGTCTTCTTTTTCCTGATGCAAATGAATGTGATCCGCTGTCGTTGCAGTTACGAGAGTTTCCCCCCCCTCTCCTGGTTGAAGCGATCAGTTTCATCTCTTCCAATCGGTCTCGTCTAACTACGGTCGCGGTCGTTCGGTCCGCTTGTGAACCGCGCCGATTGCGACTTTTTCCTTACTTGCCGCTGCTTGGTTCGCGTGGCTACTTTGGCACAGGCTGATTTACGTCACCACGAGTCCTGACATCACACACACATTCACATGTTCAAATTCCTATCCGTTGACGCCGCAACGGCTGACGTTTTTTTCCCCTTATCTGTTCTAATTGCAACGACTGACGGACAAAAACCCGTACTTGATCCGCGTCAGTGACTGTTTATCGGTCTGCGTAGGTGGTCAGTTTCGATTCTTGCTTTTATCGAGTTCGTACCGGTTCACATTGGCGTGCTCATATCGCGTTTTGGTGTCAGTTCTATACACGAGATCCTCGCCATTAGTTGAATTGGTCACTGGCAAATGGAAAAACCAAAAGAGGTCATTGGAGCTCGAATCTGTGGGATTGCTATTGTTCACCATTGTGGTGATCAGCGTTTTGTGCAACGCAAAAAATGAATAGGAGATGCTTGCTCCAACTCCGACCCACCAATCGTCAGTGCGTCCAATTTCCAATCGATCACCAGCTCCCACTAACCTAAATGGAAAAATAGACCAAATCTAGCAAGTGCCAAAATTCATTTATTAGACCAAAAGCAAATTACTTATATTGCTTTTCTCTAAGCCAGCACCCGGTGATCGATCAGCCTGCTGGCTAAATCGGCCCATCGTGAATGGCTGACCCTATCATATGGTTTGTTTTTGCTCAGTTGATCTCCTTGAAGCAAACATCGCATTGCCGTCGCAATTGTGCTAATCTTTGGCCAAGATAATGGATATGATGGTTCATTATATACTACCCTTACACAGTGATCAAGATGTTGCCATGTAGTGTAGATCCAGCTGGGGACACTTCATGGTGTGAACTGGAAGCTTGCTAAAGGGATTTAACGATTTTAGTAGACTTTTGGCTCGATATTGTACACGAATCGAATCAGTTTTGTTTGACTGGCTACCCGTAATACATACATTATATTGTATTATGTGTCGGTTTCAACCCAATTGAACGGTGCTTTTCAACTAAATAATGCTACCAAAATAAAAAGATTGGGCAAAATAGGATTCTGGTTCGGGCAAAATGACACCCGGGCTTGTTAGCACACGTACTATAAATAGAGCGACAAATCCTGTAAAAAAACACTTTCGGGGAAGCAGTTTACACCTGAAGTGGCTCTTTTTTGTAATCGAATTAGAACAGAATGAGGTGGTGCTGTTGTCGTTGTTGTTGTTTTGCTGATGCTGCCGTTTGGAATTCACGGCATATATGTTCATCAGAAGAACATGAAGACTTTTTTAAATTTTGTTAGTGTAAGATATATAAAGTTTAGTATTATAATTCTTCGGCACAGCAAATCTCAAGGACATTCTCAACTTTGCCGTGTATGACCCCGAACGTGGCTTCGGTAATCAGTACGTAAGAAATGATCGCTGTGGTTGACGGAAAAGTTGACTTGCATTGCACACGGCTTTGTCCATCGTAGGCAGTGCCAAGCGGAATCTGGGTTTGTCTGTTGATATCACCAACCCACCAGTTGCCGTGTCGCCGTCGCTGTATTGGACAAGGAAGATCCCGGTATTGGTTTCATAAGCAATGGAAACGATAAGGCAAAAGCAAAGGCTTCAAACCGAAGGCGAGATAAGTGACGGTCTGTTCATGGAAATGATCACCAGCATCGGTCCGTGTTGAGATTGATTCGGCTTAGTTTCAACGGAATACAAAAGAAGCTTACTGAAAAAATTGCGTTATCGCACCGGAAATATTTCTTCCGATAGTATAGACGAAGAAAAAGGAATAGGAAGGATTTGTTAGTTGGACACTGAAATTCGACATTTATCCTAAAAGACTGATCTTTGCCTATGGCTGCGACGGAACCAAGAGGGAGATCTAGTACACGAAGTTTGAATGGAGCTGTTCAACTTTAAATTGGCCTACAAGTGGTCATCACCTGGTCAACGAAGGGTATCACATCTCTCTCAGTGTTCGTGTTCCTTCCCTTTTTTAATGAGATAGTGATATACGATGCACATTGTTTCAAATTTCGATTAGGTTTTTGCCTACAGTGATTAGTGGCAGTATGGGGCCACCCCATTGTTTGCACGAAATTCGTATCTGTAGGCAAAGATTTTATTGAAATTTCCGGATTGTCATTTTGTCTGGGAAAAAATGTTGAACTGGTCCTCCACATGCTTTTTTGACGTGTTTAGTCATTCAAACTGAATCGTTAGAATTAGCTCCATCCATATTGCTCACGGGGCACATCTTGTGTAGCAGCTTTGAGACAAATAGTGGCACTCAGTGATTTGTGCACCACGAATAAGCACAAAAATAACAATCACGCATGAACCCTCTGATTCTTGATTGTTGTCATGCCTAAAATTGTCCAACTGAATTGCAGACTCGGGATCTCGTTGATTGGCATCAGGTCTTTTGGTTCAGATCAATGCCAAACTGAGCTACTCTATGGATGATAAACATCAAATTGTTTCATACGCGACATGTGAACAAAATGAGGGTATTGGGTCGAAATTCGTTTTTTTTGAAGGGAGAAAATCGTTGTGATCAAAATTGGTTCTTACACGTGTGCTTCTTCCTGTTATTCCACTCGGCAAACGTGGGTATTAGGGTACAAATGTCTCATGTCTCACCGAGGTGAGGTGCGCTTGGAATTGAAAGCTTGCAGTGAGAATAACAACAGCACGGACTAACGTTGAAAAAACGTCATATGTACGTAGCCGTAACAAACGGCATTCGTGACGTGATGAGTGATCACAACGTACCAGACTGACCGATACTAGTGGTTCGATTAAGCGGCATAAATTAACCGAGACGAATCGATTAGGACATACTTTTTTTTGCCCGGATGTCCTCGTTTTTGTACTACTATATTCAGTGAGCAAAATGGATTCTCATGAATGAATAATAAAAATTTGTGAAAAAATCTTGGCAATGTTTGACGGTTTCACGATTGGGCATGTTTTTTTTGGTACCCAAAGGCGGAGGCGGAACAAACTGCATCGAATTCACCTCGGAGACACTACCGCCAGTGTAGCCCATTGGAATTTCCGATCACTGCGAAGATATTGCATGGGAAAGAGCCTAACGTGACTGATTCGAATAACGAACGGTTGTATACACTGTAAGCTTATTTTCTTGCGTGGGCGAGGAGTACGAAATTGTCACCGTAAGTTCGCGTGCATCGTGGGCTAGCGTGCTGATCAACCGTCCAGTCCACAATAGTGCTGTTTATTGGAAGACATACCTATTGCTCTTGTGCAATCAAATTCGATCTCTAAGGTGTTGGATTTATTTCAGACCAGCCGGTGGTCGGTTGAGTACTTCATGTTTCTGCTCTGGGAAACTTTATCAAGATGGCTGAACGCAACAGCTTGCAGTGGCTTTATTTAGAACCCAGACCACGTTCGCAACCAACGGATTCTTGTGGTATTTTTAGGAAGAATGCTTTCCAGGCGAAAGTCCATTGTACTTTCTGGGCGGAATTGGGTAGCTCGTAGGGAACCGTATTCCGTTTAGTCACAAAGACGAGATACTAAAAGCCTACACGTACTGATAAACGGTACACTCAATGATAACCAATGTACAGATCTCACATGTGAGCATTCCGGGTCCAAGACGCAGCAACGACAAGTCAGATAACAAGTGACAGCCAATTACTTCTGATAGGCGGCCCGATCGAGCCAGCAAATGCACCATAATGAGGAAGCCGGCCGTAAATGAATGGTCACTACAAGGACTAGGGCGTTTAAAGAAACGATCAGGGATTGGTAGAAACGGGCAAACCAGTCCACACGGGGTAAGAGATCGTATAGGTTATGAGCATAGGGGACCCGAAATTTCAAGACCAGTCGAAAGACAACGACACTCAGATCAGCAATTGAAATTTGAATAGATTTATATGCGGGTTACAAACACGAAAAGCTCCATGAATGGTCACTCAGAGAACAATGACACATCAAATCGGCGTGATTAGCAAAGGTCAATTGTCTGAGCCAACTTGATGGACTGTGACGAATTGATAGGCCTGTACTTTTAGGCATAACTGATCATAGGAAACGTATTCATGGTTCGACGAAGAGTCTTGTATTCAGTTCAGTTCATTTTGGATAACCATGGACTTTGGGCCAACATGCTGTAGTTGCGGCTGCTACTTAACAGCATCATTTGCTCAAGCAGAAAAAGAACGAGAAATAATGAAGGATCGAGTTCAAAATAACAAGTTGAAAAACCGTGCAAAAAGGAGAAGGGTTTCGAATGCAAGAACCCTGCTAACTGCGGCATTGAGCCATATCAATCAACCCTTGCTTCGGGGATCTTGTGGATCCCAACCCGGTGATGTAGCTGCACCTACACGAGCCATTCTGATGAATAAAGCTTTCATACTTTTCACCCAAGTCATTGACTGGCCATCTTGAAACATCCTCGAAGAACAGCGTGCAACGAGACTCGTCCTGTGGGCATGGGCACAACGTGCCCCAATCAACTTAACCTTTTCTGTTTCAGTGCCTATCCTCCAGGATGAACCTTGGGACCCAGCAACCTACCCCTAACTTCCGGGTCACTCATAAAATCCCCCCGCCATATTCTACCAATAATACGAAGACAATGGCCTTCAAATGCCAAAAATGTTCGTACATCTGCTCTCAATGGCCACATTTCGGAGCCGTAGAGCAATACCGACCTCACCACTGCCGTGTATACTGAACCTTTGATCGATAACTCGAAGTCTCACTGACACCACAGATGCCTCGAATGAACAAACACCAGTCGGACCTTCTGTATACGCGAAGACAATTCATCTGATGTACGACTACCAGGTGAACTACAACTACCCGAGTAACTAAATCTGTCCACCTCACCTAGTTGCTCCCTTGCGTGAACTAGGTTCTGCTTTGAGCCAATCCAAACCTGCAACAATATTTTACACTTGGAAGATGCAAAACACATCAAACATACCCACGCTATCGTTCCGACGATCAAGAAAAACCTACAATTTACTTGGATCTTCACTCAGTACCACAACGTCATCCGCATATTCCAAGTCGGACAGATTCCTGTGTGAGCAAATATCAATGCCACTGTTCTCACATGAGGATAGGGCTATATCCATAACGATTTCAGTGATAAAGTTAAAAAGCAAAAGGGAAATAGGACAACCCTGATGAACACCACTTCTCGTGGTGAATTCAGGTAATACATCGCCGTAAGCGCGAACTCGGCTTCGGCTGTTCGCATGTAGAAATCGGATTAGCGAAATGAATTTCTCTGGTACATCGTTCAGTAAGAGGCAGCCGGAAGGAACTGTACGATCGATTAAGTCTAACGCCGCTTTCAAATCATGACAGAAATCGTGGATTTGCTGATTGTGTGTCTATGTTCTGAGATCTGTCGCACCGTGAAAATCTAGTCAGTACGACCACGACCGGGACAGAAACTGGCATTGTTCTCCGATGAATCTGCTGCCCTTTACGAACTAATTTCCCTGTGCTTTCCACATCGGGGGCAATCATCCTTCTCGTAAATCGGCGCAATCACCGATCCACACCAGTCCTTAGAAATCTGTCCCCAGGAGTTTTGTTAACCCCGATATTAACACTTCGCCACCATCTTTGAAGAAGGATGGCGACAGTCCATATGGTCCTTTTAAGAAAACCTGGTTGCCTCCATTTCGGATGGCGAAGTGGTATCCACCTGAATTGGTTCATTTTGCGGGCATAAGTGAAAAGCTCAATTTGGCCACGGGTCATAGGCTCTCTGAAATGTTCTGCCGAACGCTCTAGCCTACGATCCTGACAGTGAATCAGTTACGCTTGGCTTCCGTGGACCAGTATCCTTAATCACTCGGTAAATTTTGCGAAACTTTTCGATAGCCACAGTCTCTTCCAGTTCCCTATGCTTTCCTATCTACCACTACTCCCTGTCATTCCCCATACTCCTGATGAGTTGTCGTCTGAGGGATCTCGTATACACCGTTCGGAGGGTTGGATCTGCGAGCATCCAGCAGAGCAACTGAAATCGAGGGTATCCATCGTTTCTGAGGCTTATGTGGCAAAGAGCCCTTAGTGATGGTGACCGCTGAGTGTGTGGCTTCTTTGATATGCTCACAGTGTTTACTCGGATCCTGGACAACAAAATTGGTAGTTCTGATTGGAGTTGTAGTCGACGGTTATTGCTGTGCTGGAAGATAGGATTTTTGCTGATTTAATCATAGACTAGGCGCAAACAAAAGAAAGCACGGACCAAAGCATTGTCTGAACCCACAGATGGGCAATTCTCGATTGATCCACGCTAGCGCTGACCTACGGCAGTGTGATCGATTTGAGTCTAAACGCTCTGATGGCGAAGGAAAGAGCCAAGTTACCCAATGTCGCTATTATGACAAAAAATGGCGTTTATCAGAATCGATCTGTAATCAGAACAAACTTGGATGAGACGATCTCCGTTGTAGGTCGGATTGACTAGGACGGGAATTGGACTTCCGATGAGCCGCTCATTCTCCTTTAATTACCAAAGTCCGACATTCAAATCACCAGCAATGACCACAACGTTCGTTCACTATGACACTGTTTTTTGAGGAAAGGAGTACTTGAGATATATTTGTCGATCCTCACAGAGTTGAACCGTCATACCTCAGGTTGGGGTAGCACTTGCGGCCAGCCTTTCCCACCCTTAGTCGTCTCCAGTGGAATAAGGCAAGGCTGCCCTATGTCCTCATTACTCTTAAACTTTGTCATAGAGGATGTTTTACAGAACGCGGTAAAGTTGAACTCCTTCTAGAGAACGGAGTTTTTGACTCGGAGTATGCTGATGCTATCGCCTTGCTATGTGACAATGCACAGGTAATTCAATGCGCGTTAAACTGTTTGGCGTTTGGAGTATCTAGGTATGGTATATGCGTCGCATCTTCAAAATGCCGGGCATTTCTTTAAGACCGCTAGAGCTTGTGCCTGTACTCACCATTTGTGCTGATCGGCTAAAAGTAGTCAATAACTTCAAGCACATCGGGAATCTGATCACACCTGGTGAAAGTATTAGGGAGGAAATCACACCATGAATTGTGAAAGCCAGAGCAGCTTTCGCAAACCTGTGACACTCGTGGTACCGACACGACATCTAGCTTTTCCTCGAGGAAAGAGTATACAATGCCACAGTTCGTAGTGTCCTAGTTTATGGTTGCGATACCTAGTCTATTCGCGTCGAGCTGACCCAGCGACTTTCTATTTTTGACCACTGATGTCTCCGAAGCGTTGCGTGTGCCTCGTGGGAACATCAGGTGGGCAACGACGAGGTGCGTCGTCGTG
>LUCM01000177.1:64021-75763 GCA_008360955.1 Fasciolopsis buskii
TATATATATATATATATATATATATATATATATATATATATATATATATATATATATATATATATATATATATACTGTCATGCTCGAGTTCAAAAGGTGGCTTTATACTATTCCATTGAAACTAATAGTGCCTATTCGATATCGTTTATTAATTTACCTTAAGATTTATTAAAATGAATCGAATAAGATGCATTCGGATGCATTTTTGTTCTAGCAATGCCAATATGTACGTGTGTCTTTTCGGAGTCACTGGCTCTTTGGCTATTTCATGCGTTGGAAAAAATGCAGGGATTATGTACAGTCTGTGACTTTTTGTTAACTTTTAAAATGCTCGCACTGTGATGTTTAGTCTTTATTTTTCTATCTTTAAGATGCAAAAATACAACCAGTGTACTGTACTCATAACGAACCACTACTCTGATCTCAACCGAAATTGACAAAAATTGGTTAATCACGATAACGTACTACTGCTGCTTGCGTATAAGCGATCGCTTTCTCCCATCAGTTAGTCGTTTCAAAGTTCCACATTTTTTCCCACGATCTTTATCCTGTGGGCTGTGTCGAAAAGTTGTAGCAATCCTTAGTTGATTGACAGTTTTACTACGATGTTCCGGTCACACGCGGCTCTATGATCCAATATTTCGGCTTGATAACGATGCCTGCCATACCATTGTTCTGTGTTGTATTAGCGAACGGTAACTTACAAATCCCACGGTGTAGAAATCAGGTAACCATTGATCTCGTCATGTTGCGTAAAAGGCGCATAACAAGACAACACTGATATCTGAAGTTTCATTGATGATTCAGACTATACCGGACGGAGCATCCACAAGATGTTTATTGATCCCTACCCGAAGGCGCTTCCTTGATTAGGTATATATTTTTTGCAAATGATCGGATTTTACTATTCATTATCTGAACATGATTGTAATCATGGTATCAATGTGTTCCGTTATCAGAATCCCTAATTTTATCGTCCCGAATGGTCTTAGAACGCAGAGAAAGTCAGGTCGTTTCCAAGTTCATTTCGCGCACGATTTTGCGTTGGCGTTCGGCCAGCATGCGCTGCATGGATGGGAACGGCTGGCATTCAGTTCAACTTGGATGGGTCTGCCCCCCTGAACAATGAGAATGTCGTCGCAGGTTAGAAACAATCGGTTTAAAGAGAGAAACATTTGACAGGCTATTGGAATACGGAAAGTACCCTACCGCCAAAATACAGAAGGTTGACAGATAAAGTCTGAAAGGATGTGTTGGACATTATGAACACGGGGGAAAACTCTAGGGAGCGAGGATAAATCACTTGTTATCGTTCACTAAATCAAACGGTTTGCCTTCCAGGAAAACAACATACATATGGCGCCAAAAATATCCCCCTTTTATTGATTTGCTGAACTCCTATAAATCGTGCTGTAAACAACCGAAGGCAGGTCATGTGACTTGGACATGCTGCTGTCAGCGCCATATGTAGGTGGGTCAACTGGCGTGAATGAATCAGTTTGGTTTCATTGTCGAAAAGTTGGCTCCTACCATAGTTACACGCTGACGTCGATAGGATCGTTAGCGTCCACGTTACCACTCGGCTGCCTGTGTACTTTTTCTTTTTTTTGGGAGGTGGGGAAGACGAACTGATTCCGCAATAATCAGATAATCGTGGCCTTTTATGGGTAAAGAATATCTGTTAAGCCAGTGGAATACGGAACGTAGGAATATCCTTTCGCTTCATTTGCTGAAATGCCGGATGTTGACTGAGAGAGTTTTGGAAATATGAATTCAAGAATACGAGCTCAACAGAGGCTACGTGCCTTACACAGAGTACAGATAACGAGGGAAGCTCTCCAGAAGGAGAGATTGTTTTTAAAAGATACTAAGTCAAGTCACTAACCTTTCAAGACGAAAATCAACAGCTCAGAGAGAGACGCGGACCAGCTACACTCTTTACCATAGCCGCCTAAGTCCGGGGATTTGATTCCGCTTGAAAACATGTAAGACTATCATAAATGAAGATCATGCTGGTGGAAAAATTTCCAAATTTACGAAGTTCGTGAAATGTCCCGACAGAAGCTTACGATGAAGTATCAGCACTATTCGTCCACCGACGGATAAGCAGCGTCCCGTGAACAGTCGGCGTAGCGGTTGCTGCTAGTGGCGGAAGCACGAGGTATATTGGTTCGTATACCATTTTGATTTTCTGACCACACACTGTCGTGTCCTTTTTTGTCGTTACGATTTTCACAATCACCATGTACATGTGTGTATATGTGTATGTGTGTGTGATCGTGGTTAGCTGGGGGATCAAGCATTGTAGTCGGCTAGGCATTTGTTGGCTAAATACTTATCTGCTTTTTTGCACAATAAACTGACCTCTTTTTGTTCCCATTTCTTTCGCATCACTTTTCAGCTACGTACGGATACGACGCGAACGAGCCAGACAAGCAATGGCTGGCGTGCTTCCTCAATCCGGTAAGTGATCGCCTGTTTTAAGTCATTTTTCATTTTCCCATTATTAGGGCTTCGCAAGGTTTAATTTAGCTCCCGGGCGTATATAGTTGGTTTCAGGCACAAATGAAGTCAGTGCGATCAAGTTTCATCAAAATCAATTAGCGCGGTGCATCTTTGCTTGTATACATTGTGTTGTATGGGGTCCATCTGTTTAGATTGCGCTATCCTAAGCTGTGTCTCGACGCAAACACCTGTGTCCTAATCCCAGAGATAATAACCTATTCTCTTCGCACAAAATCGAATAAATCCCGTCTTGTTTAGTATACCCTTATTCGATTTCTCTAGTGAAGTCCAGTTCCTCACAAGATATTTTATCTGCTAAGAAATTTTAATAATATATGTCATTTAAGTGACCACCCCACACCGCGCTAAGTCCAAGAAATTTAGAAGAACAATTGACATCTGCGGTTCAAATACTTACGCTCCCCCGTTCGGCTTCGGTTACTGTTTGTGTAAGTGCATAACAGACATATCCAATATTGCAAAACCGAGGTAATAACCGACGCTCATGTAAAGTGACTGAAATATAGATATACCAGGCTAAAAATCTATGAGAGAATCTGAAAAGCTGACCTCGTATGCGATCTGCATTGTCATCCAGTTCGTTCGTGAATCTCAGATTTCCCCTCCCCTCAGTTATCGAAATTGGTAACAGATTGATTTGTGGTTACACATTCACCCTCTACAGTCCCACGGCTTGTTTTCACTGAATTAAGAGAACGCAAAACCAAGAACGACAGCACACTTACAGTCCACTTGACCATCTTTGGCATTTCTCATGGGATTCATTTCCTGGTCGGTTTTGTAATGCAGAAAAAGGAAGAAAACGTGTCCTATGGCTTCTATTTGTTAATCGACAATTGCTTCTCTCTCCTGTTCCCACTAGCTCTAGACAGAACAACTAAGTTAAGCAGATTAAAAAAATCCCTGTTCAAAAAAGAGGATACAAGCTTTTGTCGATTGAATGATCAGAACAAAAGTGTACGTCTTCTCCCATTTTCTCCTTTACAAAACGATCGATTCACTTCACTCATTCGACACTCGACTGTCGAAATTGACCGCATTCGATTGTTCCGTCTGGAGTTTTACTCAATTTGTTGATCTGTCCATGCAAAGTGTCATGTCGAGATGGAAGCTCGTTGGCACACCGAGATCGGTCCAATTAACGCATCAATTAGGTGGTATACCATTTGTATGAACCCCGCTTGACGTTAAAGTTGACGTTATGATTGTTCTAGTGTTAACCAGAACAATAGTCCCAATTGTTTCTGGCTTTTGTTTGTTTGCGTGTGTGTGTGCGTTTGTATGTACAGGAACCTCCGTACCTGTCAGATTCATCATGGTCGATCACACCCTACAAGTTGTACCCGGCCAGTACGCACTGGTTTTGCTTAAGGTTTCCTAAATTTAGGTTTTGGAAGTTTCATTTACATAATGTCGCTTGAGGTTTATCAAAACACTTTTGTCACATTTGAAGCATTATTTTCTAGTTCTCTATCGCTTTTCGCGAGTCTTCGGTCTATGAATTGGGATTGTATCACCTAATTCAGAACGCATTAAAGGACTCTGACTGTTGATCTCGTTACTTGCCATCGCAGCGCATGTCATATATCTGGAGCGCAGTGACCAATTTGTTAATCCAACTGACGACTAGATGCTAGGTCAGTCTAATTCGCACTAGTATAACTGCTTTCCGTTAATTGTTCTCGCACGAGGGAGTAGTGAATCCATCCAAACTGTCAGGTAGACCGTTCTATGGTCAGTGATTTAACGCGTGAGTGAGAATGAGGTAGGTAGTTGTCCATCAATAGGCCAGAATAAGCGGATCCGATTAGAGTTATCAGTGACTTCTAACCGCTTTGACTGGATCCTTCTCATTCGATTACTTATGGGTCACCGGTGCGACTGGATTTAGGATTTAGCAATCGTTTGGAATCCGCTAATGTGACAGTATTTTTCATCACTTTCGAGTCATCTGTATTGTTGTCATTATAGTTTAGTATTTTGACCCGATGGTGGTCCATCGATCGTCCACGTGTACTTCATAGCTTGATATCCTGGGTTCGGTTCCCGTCACTGTCAATCATTTCTATATTCGACTGCATTTCAGTGACCCCGGTTTCCGTGTGTGAAAATACTTAACATTATCGTGAAGTAAGTAACACATTCCTTCCTATAGCGATTCACATCCGACGGTGTTGAACCACGGGAAACACTGGTCCACGGTTATCTGATTATTCGTTTGAAAAAGACCCCCTACTGGGAGTAGTTAGTGCTTTGCTGAACTTCAGTTGGTTTTTCGATCGTTACACCAATTCCTTAGGAACTTTATGCTTTACCTAGTCCTAGTTCGTAACGTGCAGCCGTGGTGCTAGATCCAGTCTAAGTGATCCAATTTTAAGAATCTGAGCATACAGTGCTAGAAATATGCTCCTTTAAGCTGAATGATTCCCGTACTGACCGTTATCACGCCCTTCCTTATGGTGTTTATGCCGATCATCGAGAACGAAAAAACGAATGCTAGTGTATTGTGACATAGAATCAACGGTTTATGCATCCAGTACCCCACATTTCCACCACTGATGGCCTTAACAACCTCAACTGTTCTGAGCAATCCGCTTATTAGTCGATCGACAAGTGTTTCCGGTATTTCGTCCCAATTTCCTCTTCTGGGCATCTACCAAACTCCGATGTTTTGGCATCTTTCTTTCTTAAACAGTCCCAAATCTATTAAATTGTGTTGAAATCTGAGGACTTACATGATCTTGGAAAGGACCTTATTTCGCTGGCGCTGTTTTGTGACACTTAACGATTTCCGCTCACAATGCACTTATGTTGTGGTCCGGTGGTAGAAAATTCGCTGTTTCAGTGCAAGTTGGTTGAGAGTGGCCTTCGAGTATGTCTAATTGTTGCCCTCTTTTAACCGTTCGCTCTAAGGTCACAGGTTAACTGTTGTTACCGTCCCGTCTTGCCCCTCTGCACAGTCCGTGTAGGCGGCTGCACAGATTTCATAACAAAATCTACTCCGCTCATCCTCCTTTGTTCTACAGTCCCAGTGTTAGGAGGCAACCACCACTCGTTCGTTCATACAAATTCGCTTTTTCCGACGGTTTTAATCGATGAACTTGGCGTTTGAATTCCGAATGGCTCACCACTAATCGAAGTAACGTCTTCAGTTTGAGTGTCATCTCGAGTGCTAATGAAGCGTTTGGGATCTAGACTGGAAACTCAGCGATCAAGACGTTCTGAAAGCCGTCAAATTGAGCTATGACAAACACCTATTTTCGAAGTCACTGAGAGTATAACTTTGCGGATCGCCATGGACAACGCCTCATGCACTGTTTTATCGCCATGGCTTTGTGAGGTCCACCGATCGACATAAACGCTAGATTGAACGATTCCCGCGTGATCATGCGATAAGATGACCGATCGCTTACGACTTCGATGGGAATTTAATGTCTCACTCCACATGACTTAGCAAAGTCTTAGCCTAGTACACGAACCACCGGAAAGGCCGAATTTCCAAAAAATGATTAGATTTGTACATTATACCTTGTGTGTGTGTGTGTGTGTGTGTGCTGGAAAACTGGCTCCTGTGAGCATAAGACTGAGGGTGGATGGCCCACATCCTATGAGGAGAAACGTAGAAACTACGTTGCAACATGTCAGGCAGGATGGACATGAATCAGGCTGCGTTATGGGGAGGGCATTTTGTTTGTGTGCTGTTTATATTTGTCAGGGCGGACTTATCTATCAATCGCATCGGTGTTTGTTACGTTCTGTCATGGAAATCGCGTTAGGCATTGTTTTTTATCACTGTTTCGATTCTATTACACAATGATTGGGTAATGGACGAAACTATGTGCACTGTGACCAGATTCGTGATTGTTCCTGAGATGTAATTGAAATCTTGCATGTGCTCCTTCATTCGAATTGGACACCCGACTGAGCACTCGACTCGTTGCAATCGGGATTCCACTCTTCGATTCATTTCTGAGCTTTCTAATTGGTCCATCGGATTCATTCAGTTCAGATTGATGACTACATTTCAAACTCAATTTTCAACTGAGCTACCACAGCTGTTCTTCAACCGGGAGTCTAAGTTATCGAGGGCCTTCGCATGTTTCACACACACGCGCGCGCGCACACACACACACACATCCACATGCACACACAGTGGAGGCATCAGGCGTTTTGGGCACGGTGTAACGGCAACTCTCGGTTGCTGTTCTCCTGCTCGCATGAGTTGACTGTTCCAAACGAACATCGGTACAGTCGAGAAAAACGTGTTGACGAAGATGAGTAGCAGGAGGAAACGGAAATGTGTTTTGTTGGGTACAAAGTTTCGTTTTTTGTTCGCTGTTTTTCACCCGTTACATTAAAGCCCCCCGAGTCTTTTCATTGTTTTTATAAGCACACTAGGTTGCCCAAGCCAAAGTGTTGAGTGGGTTTAGGAAACCGCAATCGGAGCCTTCCATTTTCCAAGCCGTTTTTCAAGGGATCATTCTGTTCCCATTTGTTTTTGTCTTTGCGTTAGCAAGCTCCCTATTTCCCTCAAGTTTATCAGTTGAAAATACGCTGTTGATGTTTTTGGATGTTCTTACAACGCTGACGGCGGTCTTGGTAATCTACAAGGCAATCTGACTGAACTCAACCGCTGGTCTTTCTCCTATTCCGTATCACCGAATGTTCTTAAGTGTGTTTTTATCCCCTTTAGTCTCTAGCGTGGTTCCCTTTATTCATTTGTCTTTAGCAATCTCCCATCCCTATCAATTAATAACGAATACATTAGGAAAGATTCTCCTGTCCGTTATTAAAGAGTAGATTTGACCCACAATCTCTCTTGAATCTGTTCCTCAAAGGGGTTTGGATTCTCCTAGTTCTTTCGTTTGAAAACTCTCACTGTCACACTTTTTTCAATTTCCTACTTTATGCATTATCAATCTTTGACTCTGCTGCTCACCAGTATTTTTTCCCGGTTTGAAAAAAAGGGATTCTATTCCTACCTTTAAAACCCTGGAATTGCACTTTGTAGTGAACCTAATAGGGATCTGCCATGCTGATTCCATTGTTCGAGAACATTTTTCTGTCTCGACTAAGTTTCCACTTATTGTTCTGTTCAACACTAACCACTGTCTTCATGCAGCAGTAGGTATTTTTCCTCAGTCTTCAACTTGTTCCATATTTAGTCTCTTCCCTTCGCGTAATTCCACGTATAACAACCTTCTTATTCCCTATCTTTTTCGAGAATTTGTGTTGACCGTAGCTCAAGCTGTTCGTTTTCATGGGGTTCAGATCGCTGAACTTGGCATCTAGATCGTTTACGCGTGAATCGCGAACTGGTTGTGAGTGATTTTAAAGCTCTCCGGTTTTTTATCGCATGCTTGAAGCATGAGTGGAAGGCTGTGTCCCATAGCCATTATGGTCCACTGTACGTGGAGAGGGAGAGAACTGGCAAACGTGACCCTGAAATCAGGATTGGTATAGAAACGCAACGTCACACTAGATCAGAGCCGGGGGCAACGGATTGCCGTCTACCACCAAGATGACCAGCAGATCTGAGATTCGAACGTCTGGCCCTTTTGGTAACAAATTCTTGACCCACTTGACCACTTTCAACCAGCTCTGCATTTTTATCATCTTTCATTATTGTCTTAGCACAGGGCTTATTTTATCAAAATGCGTTCATTTTCTCCAGATACTCTTCACGCGTTTTGTTTGTTCGACCTGAAAATTCACCCTGATTCGGCTGCATAAAGCATTGTTTGGTCTGGCTTGACTTGACCATACCTGTAAATCAGTTGGATGAAGCGTAAAGTTCGCAGGTCGCTCAGACTAAGTGATTTGTTTTCTCACTACATGAATGGAATGCGTATGGTGTAGTTAGGGTATGCACCTTAACCTCAAATAACGGGCAACCGAGTCCCGAAAACTGGGGTCAGCAAAGTATGATTCAGGGTTCCACTAGGTCAGGTGTAGCAGGGGACCGAATGACAGCGCACTACCGCCTACCACCAAGTTCCTCACTGCGTGTGCTTTTCGAATGAAGCTGGCTATTTAAGTCGTTTCATACGCCGTCCGTGATTGTTTTGGAATCAAGGTTTAATCAGATTTGCTAGTTCCATCATAAGTAATCAGTCAACTGGTTATGGATGAGACCATTTACATTGATTTAACCGAATGCATTTCTACTTGTGTGCTCTCGCTTGATGAACATTCATTTTCCCGCAATGAGGAGTTCTGTTGTTCGATTTCACAATAAACCCAAGCGAATTGTTTTCCAATGGTAACACGTCATTTTCTGACTGCTTTTTCATTGGATGATTGTCTGACAGCTGAACACCGACCTCAGACCGAATGAAGCATTTGCTTGATCCGATCGTCTTCCACTTGATTAGAATTAAGAATTGAAACCGATTGACTGATAATATGAGGCAAAATATGTCGAGATGCGAACCACGTCAAAATGCTATGCCCTATCTCTATGTGACAAACGGAATGTTTTTTTCGTGCAATCATCGTTCCGCGCGAAAAACGCCTTGTGTACTCCGTTAAAGGACAGTTTGACGATAGGATTGCCAGAATGAATGATTCCACAACCCAGGTGAACACCGCGCACCGCGAACAAAGTTCGCTGGTCGGAACACGGTAATAGTCTGTGAGCTTTCGAGCTGACCCTGTGCGTCATGATACGATATATTCCAATCTACTGAAAACAAGAAGTGTAGTATAGTCGGCTACTTTGAACAACTGCGACATGAAATATGGCATCCGGGGTTGGTTTGTATCGCACTCAACTCTCTCCGTTTGCGTTCACATGAGTATTTGACTACGTTTGCTGGTTCCATTGGCATTAGTACTTCGTGTTGCCAGAGATAAGAACGGTTTGATCAACCATGTTAGATATTGCTGTTTGTGTGACAAAGTGCAATTACACAAGTAGGGTACGGAATGCGCAGATGACACGTGGCATGAACTCTGGCCTTTCTAGTTAGACAAAGGGCCTGTCAACCGAATCTGGTAAGAATGGCTTGCTCGTAAAAATGTGCTCAAGTATACGTTATAATCACAGCTCATAACCATTTCCGCCAGTGCGAATTGTACCGAAATTCAGTCCAACTCAATCCTCAATGAACTGTCTAAATTGCTCAGCGTTCCGAGCGGATTTCATGAGCAATTTCGCAGTTGTACTGGTGTAGTGAACAAAATAAAGGCATTCCATTAAAATAATCTGAATCCATCATCCTTCTTTTGATCTTTCTTGAAAAAAAAATCACGGAGACAAAATACGAGCTTAAACAAGCTTCGCTCAATCACCAAAGTAGTCTCAGTGCTAAATAGATCAAGGGTCTCAACATAATAATGTTCACCCTGGACTATACGCAACTCGGACAACAGAAGATAAAATCTAGCTACAGCGTAACCCACCACGCAGCATCGATGCTCAACACATAATTGAATATCGTGAAATCGTCACACACCTATTTCTATCGTTGTCGTGAATTGTGTACGGTACACATTCTCCGAGTCCCAAATACGACTCGGATCGAGGATAAAAAGGTCAAGAATAGAACACCATGTTCACTAATCTACCCCGGGTTGCATCTTTGAGTTTCTGTGAGATATTAGGGCTAAATGACATAGTATCTGTTGATGGACTAGTTTCGAGTAAACTTTGGAGTACCCCTTACATAAAATCGACCCTAGTGATTTGTACGAACACAGACCTCCGTTTATCACCCGAAAATTGCCTTCATCATTCTCACTCAGTCCTCGATCACCTTGATGAGTTGAAAAGTCCAAAGTTCATGTCACTTGTCATCTGCATGTTCAATAAATCACCTGTCCACTATACTCGGCCACAACTAAGCAGCTTGTAGTTTGATGAATCGAATAAGTTTCCGTCGCGTCCGCTCCGGGTACGAACCCCGATCGGACCAGGAAATCCAGTCGTGTACCTATCTATGTGTATATGGACAGATCAATCATGTTTTTTCTTATCTCCTTTTGATTTTGTTCGGGTTTAATGGATTAGGTTTTGCCTAGGATTATTCAAATATTTTTTTATTCGTTCCCGGTGGACTTTGTGGCTTATTTGCGGTTAGTGTACGGGACGTGGAATCACGCAAGGTGGTAGCTTGTTCGTCCGTTTGGGACTGAACATTTATCGACCACAGCATGTTTGTTTATCTTCCAGTTTTTCATTGTTGATTCTCGTGTAACTGTTTTCATTATATGCGTCTCACTAGCTGATAGTACGACTATCCGTCTCATCCTATTTGAGTGTTTCATTATCCAGGTTTTCGAACTAATATCGAATTGATGTTGCAATCGGACGCGATACAATTCGCGAGCTGCTTTTTCTATCCACTGTTTGTACACTTGTTCGTAGCTTACTACTCAAATTACTTTAGCGAAGTTAGAGACTTGTTGTTATACGTGCAGCTTTTCGTTTGTGGTGATTTCGTTAATGTAAGAGAACATTTGGTCTAAGGCAGCTTTTTAATTGGAAGTGAGTCTGTTCCATTCAATCTCCACTCCTTCTTCAGTAATTGGAACTTCACTGACGTATTAACACTCGTAGTGTTGTGCTTGCATACTGCATTTAGTCGAGCCGACTCTCTCGTAACCAGTTTTGGATAAGATATCTTTGTTTTCCCCGTCCTTAGTGAAAGTCTGTTCAGTTGAAAATTCTTCGCACATGCTGTCAGATATTCAGTTTTATCAACAAACGTACGTTTAGTATTATAGTGCGTTTTATTTTGTGTGTGTGTGTGTGTTATCAGGTGCTAAAATGGTAATCATTTTTTGCGCCCATTAAGGTTCGTGTGTGAAGATCCATCCTTTGACGTTACAATTTCCTTTTTTCTGGTTCGTGTTTGTCTTCCCGAAAATCGGCTCATTTTTTCCACTTTCCAGCATCCAAAATATTTACTCATCAGTTTGCCTTATCCCACCTTCGTGACTCCGACTTCCACGCTTTGTCTGATTCACACTTTGAATTCGGACGTCTGTCGGGCCTTTTGACCCCCGGTTCTGTGGCTTTCCCGTTCGTTGGGCTACTGTTCAAATATTGGTTTCCTCGTTAGTGTCCGCTCTGTTTTCCCACATCAGTCAGTTAGCTCAAAATGTCGGCTACATCACACTAATCACTTCTGCTGCCGCTGAATGCACAACAATTCGGTAACACAGTGAACCACTAGTGGTAGAAATCGGTCATTTGAATAAAGTTACCGAATT
>LUCM01000177.1:86678-99594 GCA_008360955.1 Fasciolopsis buskii
TCACAACTCAGGCGTGTTACAAGGTGCTGTTCTTTCACCGTTTCTCTTCTTTGCATACATCAACGGCTTATCAACTAGCTCCCCCTGTCATCTGTTTAAGCATGCTGATTATGTTGGCCTCTCTCAAATCGTTTCGAACAACGATGATTTTCAAAGTGTTCCCAACACCCTATCTGCTGTTTACATTTTATCTGCACGAGCTGGTTTAAAAGTTCAGCACATCTAAATATTTCTAATGTCTGTTCTCTCTCCCTCGGTCAGCCTACCCATCCGAAACATCTTCCAACTCAACCAGGGTTGATTCTGCGAAATATCTAGGAGTTACTATTGATAAAAATCTGAAGTGGTCTGTTTATATTCCTACCTGTTTAAAGAATCTCCAACGCTTGTCATTTCAAATCAGGAAGCTTCGGCACTACAAGGTGAAACAAAGCACCATCTTCGGATTCGTGTACTAATGTGTTTTTCCAATCCTTCTTTACTCTTCTCCAGTTATATTTCCAGGTTTATTTAAAAATACTTTAAAATTCTCCGCCGCGGACTATCATTTATTAGCCATGTGTATTTCATACCACTAAATGAACTGTCCTTTACTCTCTGTGATGAACACTAATCAGCATGTGAAAAATTTGGTCACAAAATTCCTTCTGATCTCACGCATCCTCTACACAACGACCTTTCGAAGTGACCCTTTCATATTTCAACACAATCCGCTTTTCGTTCCATACCATCTAGAATCACTATCTAAAGGAACTCCACTGTCTCATATTTAGCACGCATTCTGTTCCAGCCGAATTCCTGAGCAACCTGTTCTAGTGTTCTTTTATATTATTCACAAGGCGATGAATGTGTTTTTATTCTAATCATTGACCCCCCCGCCCTTATTTATTTTTTACTCTCACGTTTTTTGACTGAAATGCGACATTGTTGATTGTACGCAAAAGCCTCTACAAATGCAGTCCAATACAATACTCCAAAGTTTACTCAAAACTGGTTCATCAACGGGTATGGTGTCTTTTTGCCCCAATATCTCACAGAAACTCAAAGATGCAACCCGGGGTAGATTAGTGAACATGGTGTTCTATTCTTGGCCTTTTTATCCTCGATCCGAGTCGTATTTGGGACTCGGTGGATGTGTACCGTACACAATTCACGACAACGATAGAAACAGGTGTGTGACGATTTCACGATATTCAATTATGTGTTGAGCATCGATGCTGCGTGGTGGGTTATGTTATGGCTGGATTGCCTTTGTTTTCTCCTAAGGAACTAATACTTATGTCTTCCTTCCTCAAAAGTGCTGATTACGTTCTGGTAAAATGAATATAGTTGCTCAGTTTTTGGTTATAAATTTAGTTTTGCCGTGCGCAAGCAAGAAAAATGGACTTATATCAAGAAATATGACCATACTTCAGATGAACACAAGAGCAGTGGACGGTTTTTCTCCCTAGAATAGCGAACCCGTCTTTTTTGACCAGTTTCGAACAAGTCGCCAACTTTTACCAATGATTGCACGTATAACAAACGCGGAAATCTCCGTTACTGTCTATATTATTAAAATCACTTGATTTTAAACGTTGGACACAAGCGTAAGGTCAGTTTGAATGTCAGGAAATTTGATATGCTTTCAGGTGCTTTTTTCGCAATGTTTACGTTCAACTTGCCATTAAAACATAGAAGCACCTTGCAACCAATTCATTTCTCTTTGGAATCGTCAAGAATGTCTGTCAGTCGCACCGGAATTCAGGCCGGTGATTTTGAGTCGTGTCATTAGGCTAACCGAGCTGGCTCTGGACGAGTTAGCCTATTCAGTGCTACATCGCATAGCCCCCATTTTGTCACCGGTGTTTTTCACGTTCATACTCCTTCGGTCACAGTGATCGACTCATATGAGGACGACTTCTCAGTAGGACCAATACATGTACAACAGAATTTTCATACAAAAACACTTGCCACTATCAATAATGCTTGAGAAAATCACCAACCAAAATGTGATAATTTTGAAACGGATCGTCGGAGTATTCACCGTTCTATCACTTCAAGCAACACGACTGCTCTCTGGCAGAGGCTAAAAATCGATTGCGCTCACTGAAACAACCCAGTAAGCACATAAATCCCGCATGGTTACCAAATTCTGATAGAATGACATGCGGAGCGCCTTTCAGAGACACTCGTTTTCTTATACTGTCTGATTTCCTAGGACAGTAACAAAATTCCTCCTTTCCACAGTGCTACTTTCCTAATGCTTTTCTAATTTTATTCCTGTTAGAGCAAACAATTTTGGACGGGGTTAAGAAAGAGGGATAACATTCGTACAATCTCTTTCTATTTATGCTTCGCATGTCACTCCGTGCTATGCATCCATCAATAGAATTATTAGGTCGTCAGATTAAGCCGCTCAGTAGTTCTTACTACTGCTCAAGGCGACGCAAAATATTCCAATCGGCAAATAATTGTCTTCAGCCAAAAACAGGTGTTTCTATTGGGCAAACTAAAACGCAAACTGAGATAAATTCTAAAGCCCTCTTAAAAACGTTTAGGGAATTTTCATATTTCATTGGGATTTCGCGGTTCATGTTCAGGCGCATCTACTCAGACACCCAAGCTTACGAACTACCCAACGTGCACAAGGAAGGCATTCCACTGAGACCATTTGTTTCCTTGCCGGGAATTCCGTTTGGCCAAAGAACCACTGGGACGACTGAAACTGCTGGTTGGAAAATCAAACCGCTCCATAAACAACGCCCAACAATTCTTGGGCAAAATCAAGGACATCAAGGTCAAAGAGGATGAGCCTATGCTATCGTTCGATTTCACAGCACTCTTTACTCCAATCAACTTAAAACTGGCTAAGAAAATACTAGATGAACTTCTACAAAGAGTCCACCCTGATAATCCATTGGAAACGTCATTAACTCGTGAACTGACAGATTTCAGTTTATGCACATACTTCACATTTGACGAGAATATCTTTGAAAAAATTACAGGACCATCTGTGGGATCACTGACATCCGGATTTCTTGGGGAACCCGCGATGCAACCCCTTGAAGACATTGCACTACCCAAGATATAACCAAACATTTGGATCCGATATTTTGCAGACAATTCCGTCCTTATCAAGAGCTCCGACATGGGGAAAACGCAAACAATAATCAACAACATTTTCGACAAGATCCAGTTCACCATGGAGATGGAAAATAACAAGAATCTTCCTTTTCTGGACTTACTGGTAAGAAGAACGGTCAACGAACTCTGGAGACGTCACTGTATCACAAACCCGCACGCACGGACCGGATACTAGGCGTATACAGCAACCATCCCAAAGTTCACAAAATACCTTGCGTGCGAACACTTCAACTGAGCAAGATTACATGGTAGTTCGAGGTCGAAACCATGACAGCTTGCAAGACACTGTGGAATCAAGATCAAATCTGGGGAAGCGTTACCACAAATGCGATGGAACAGAGAGGTCATTGCCTACGCAGTGATGATGTCACCTCGGCTGGTGGTGAAAAGTTTGGGATCTAAACGTTAAGCTCAGCGCTCACGAAATATCCAACCCGAGTTACAAAACACATCAATATTTAAATTCGTTGAGAAAGGTTACTCATGTTTAACTGACCTTATTGCAGTCCAAAAACAGATATAAAAAGGAAAACTGTGAGTAAATTCATGATAATCACTGGCGCTTCTTTGTATCTCATTCGTACTAGAACCCTCAGAATATAAATCAAGGAATTTTTTCGAATTTATCTCAATCGGCAGTACCTGTATACAAACTGCACAAAACTGAATACAGATCGTGTGCCATCGGAATCATTTCGAAGAGCGAAAACAACGGGCAATGAAGAGGAGAGTAAAAGGAACAATGTGCAAAATTCACCACACACGGCAGTTCTCCCAATCTCCATCTTCAGGTCATCAGTTAGTTATCCGTCAGCATCCGTGATTCTACCGTCGTCTGCATACTGCCCGGTTATCCAAGCCGAGATAGAGGGTTAACGTGGAGGACCCTAACCCAAACTTGTATGCAAGTGATCTAAACTGTAAAGTAACAGAAAGGTCTGCGGGTCACTAGCCACTGGGGACTGATGATTGCTTGCTCAGTTCATTCACCCTTTAGATGAGGCTAGACACCCTTGGTTCTCGGTACATCCTTTCGCCACAAATGCCGGTGAACACACAGCCGTATGCTTCATACACATCCTATGGTTGATTTGTAATAAAAATTTAGCTAACTTTCCCAGACCGGTTACCGAAACCCATTTGACTCGATGGATGGTGCCGAACATTCCCTTTCCTCCATGAAATGATTTCCAACGAAAGATGTTTCGGGTTTATTTGGACAACTATAGACAAACTATTTGTGACAAATATAACCTCACTCAAAGCGACGATTTCCAACGCGATCTTTATTGGCAATCGTCTGCAGGCACATGTTATTCATTACGACAACTTCACATTTGTCGATGTTGTAGCAAGAAATAGTATGTAAGCTTTGGTCAATCGTTGATATCAAGTCACGGATTTATTTTGAACTAATATTGTGCAAGAAACTGTTGTTGGGTGCCATGTCAGTTAAACAGTCTGTCATACGAATCCAGTTAGTTTCTTTTATCGGTCGCAGTTCAAATGTTGTATCGACCGCCCACATTGTTGCGCTTAGAAAATCACGTTCGATTCACGAACCGGATGTCACATGAGCGAAAGTTTTATCTTGGTTTGTCAGAAGAGTCAAATTCAAATACATATGTACTTTTGTATCCGTGATCCATTAGATGAAACGTGCATGAGTCATGTAATCCGTGGAGGAGACGTCTGTGTGAAAATGTTGGTAAGAATCCATTCGTGCCTTCGAATAGACGAAATTGGTCCAGCTGACTGCTCTGTTGTTGGTTGGGCTCATGACATGATCCAGGTGCCCGCATTGCCTGAAGTACAAACCTTGTCCCGACGGAATTACGGTACATTTAAATTAGAAAAGCCATTAAATTTTGGGTGTTTTCCACTTACAACATGTCAGGAACGCGGATTCGAAAATGAGCCAGTCAAGATGACTAATTAGGTTTTAACGTTAAACTGTGTGACAGAGTCAACTCACGGAGAATTTATAAGTTCTGACTAGGGAGTCCGATGAACGAATCGACTATGTTGCCAGTTCTTATCGATTGGTCCGTTATGAACCGGACAAAATCGTGCCTCTGATGATTGTCATTGAGCGCTTTTCCTAGAACAGACTTATAATACAACATCTTGATAATACACTTGCCATTCTTTGTGACGATAGAGCCTTACCGTTTTGTCTCACTCTCGGAGAAATTGATGGCAAGACTAACTAAGCACGGTGCAGGAAATCATCTTAGTATAGACATCCGCATATGGAAAGTGGTCGGAGTGAATTGTGTACACTGTTGACACAAATGATGCACCCTGGGATTAAAGCTTTATATTCCCTAAATATTCGTATTAACTCGATTTCCCTGTTTTGGAGCAAAAATCAGTTTCAGATATTATATCAGCTGTCTTGTGAAACACCTAGGCGCGAAGTTTTACTATTGTAGCTGATAACCAAAGGGAATTATATCGGAAACCTGAAAATATTGTTTTCACAAAGGTATCGTACCACTCTGATCTTCTTTGCGACCGAGACAAGCTAAGAAATTCTGGATGGGTGTTGCGCCTCAGAAGATTCACACAGACAAGGATTCCGGAACATGTCATCTTGAGTTGACATCCCATCCCGGTTTCGCCATTCTTCATTTGATTTCGATCTCGTGATTAGACTGTTTCAGTAGCCGCTTCATTTGGCAAAAGGCCAACGTGGTCAGTATAACTGTTTGAATGTTTAAGTGCACTGATTGTTTAGTGCCAGACACGTGCCTCCAGTGATCCTTGACGTTGGTAAGAGTACTAAATTGACAGTACCGCGTAAATTGTTGTCAGATTACACGGAGAAAAACTACGGCTTTATAGACACACTCACACGCAGAGTTGAAGCGACTTTCTCCGTGACACACCTCTCTCGAAAAAGGTCATCGGCGGATCAAATCATCGACTCACTGTCCCTTTCACTAACAAAAGTCCATTTATATCATATGACACGGTACATCATTCATCGATTCACTTCGGAGCTTATTCTAATAGGATGCCATAAAGAAAGCAATATACACCGCAAATGACAGACAACCGCATTTTGATAATTGCAGTTTGCAATTGCACAGGTAGCACATCACCGAACGATATCTACCGTGGTTAATGAAGTTAAGCAGTCAAACGGAGGCTGTTCTTTCGCTGGAACTTTGTCGCGTTTGACAGTCTATATCCAACTGAATCCAACGAAGACCACCCTGCCCATTCTGACCCGAACGTTGCGTCGAAGTCTGCGCCTATATGGATCGGCGGATGAACCAGAGACCACCCTGAAATGCTGGTGACCGTCGATTGAAATTTAGCCGATCCGGAATGTCGTAGTGATTAGACTCAAACTGTATCAAAATTCTGGGCGTGAAATGGCTGCAACCCTCGCTGTCAGCTTGCCTTCGTAACAGAAGCATCCAAGATGGCGCGATACATTCACCGTGGTAATATTTTCCGAGTTTCCGACGCAATTCCTTCGCAGTAACGGTCACATCAATAGAGCTCCGTATTTAGTCGTTTCGTAGGACTGCTGCAGTAATATCTGAAAATGTTTTTTTTACCCCGGGCGTAAGTGAAGATGCTGTGAAAACCTGGAGGAATCATGGAACTTTTGTTGCGCGTGTATGAAAATCATCGCATTCCAGCCGGAGAAAATGTTTCTCTCGTTTAGATCGAAGACAGGATGCTTAACCAAACTCAAATGTGTAGTGCGAATGACTTGTACCAGAACTCAGCATTACTTTCACACCATTGTCCTCGTTCAGTGCCAACCGGCAATGAATGCAAGCCCCGTTGACCGTTGATTTTCTACCAGTTTTACAACTTGGTGTGAATGATGAACAACGGGTAGACCTATAAAGACAGGAAACGGAAAACCAACAATACCAACATGCCGAACGCCGTCGAACTTTACGGAGGCTTCCAACCATTCTGATTCAACGGGAAATGACAACAGTCGCCACTGTTCACGGTTTTTTGCCATATCTTTTAGTGTCTCTAGCAAGCTAGTTCACAAATCTTTAGGACTCCAACCGCGAAAACGTGAGACACCTAGTTCACCTAAGTTTGCTATGCATTTGTCAGTTCCATTTCCCCAAGTCATCTGCTGACCTCCATGTGGCTTCTTCCACAGGAGGGACGGAAAGTAGGGCACGGTATGGTAGACGAGTGTTTGCCACACACAACACGTGATTCAACCAACGGTGTCTACTAAGCAGGATACGTTGTGGTAGAATATTCTCGGAACCAATGCCCAACGCCTGATTCCTAACTTCATCACTCACTCCGTCACTCCATGCGATCCTGACGATATTACGTAGACGTCGATGATCGAAAACTTCCAAACGACGAACATCTTCAGCATTTAAACTCCATGTCCTATAACCATTCAGCAGAACTAAGCGCACTATGGGACAGTACACGCAGTCCTTCAATTTCGGGGAAGTATCAGGCCAACGCCACAAATGCTTCAGTCCAACATATACCTCTTGAGCTTTGGATATATGCGTGCTCACCTCCACTACCGTACTATCATCTTTCGTCACAGAACTGCCGAGGTAAGCGAAACTGTTAACAATCGTTAGTTTCTCTTCTCCGAGTATCAGGTTGGGTACTGCTGTCATCCAGTCTTGTAACAGCACTGTACACTTTGATGGTGCAAAGTACATACCAAATGAAGCTCCAGTCGTCGGGAGTCTGTCTGTTGCACGCTTTGCATGTTCCGTAGAGCCGACCAAGTTCATGAGGTCATCTGCGTAATCTAGGTCCCACAGCTTCTCTCTATATGCCAGTTCGACGCATAAATCGTGAAGACCTCCTGAGGACTTCTTCATTATCCCTTCGATAAAGAAGTTGAACAAGAATGGAAAGATGAGACGCCGTTTGTCGTTTGGAATGAACTTCATCGTTCATCGTTTACGCTCACGCGACCACAGGTACGTAAGCACGATGCTGGCATACTGTTCCGTTGGAGAACACTGAACAGAACTGTCCGGTCCACTGAATTGAAGGTTCTTTTCAAATTGAGATTAATCACGATTGCAGGGGCGATCTGCTTGACGCGTTTCGAGTAACTTCCAACTAATGAAAATCTGGTCGACGCAATCTCGACCTGCATGAAATCATGTCTGCTTTTCGTGGACGTTACTCTCGCTAACCGGTGTCAGGTGATGCAGCATTGTGGTAGCTAAGACCCTAGTAACTTTCGGGGTTAAACCGATCCTATGATGTTTGCAATAACCGTGTGCTCCCTTCTTGAAGATGGTTACAATCATTGGCTCGCCCCATGATAACAGGATATACTGCCCGTTTCAAACGTCAGAGTGCATGAGTGTAATTGCCGTTCTGGAGGCATTTCCACCGAGTTTGAAAAATACTGAGGGATTTAGTTACGACCTGCTGACTTTTCTCACTTTAGTAGTCAAGGTGTGACGCCACTTTTGGTTCCATTGGTGCCTTAAGAGAGGCATTGCAGGAACTCACCGTGGTTTTCGTCGGATTAACTGCGTTAGCTCGCGGTCAACTAAACTGCTCCTTGAAGTATTCAGTCCAACGATCGAGTCTTCGTATTTTGCCGTGAATTGGCCCTCCATTTCTATTGCACAAGATCTCACTAACTGGACTTTGCCACCCATCGGTGTCGCGTATGAGCTTAAACAACCTCTGACTATTATCTGAATTGGCTACCGCTTTCATTTCTCCGGCCATCCTAACCCACCAGTTTTCGGCGTACTAGGGGACTGGCATTTTTGTTCCATTAGAGTCAGCCACTATTGCAAGATCCTGCTTTCAAATGCATTGCCTAGTTGATTTGATCTCACTGCTCATCTACATTGCTGCTCGTCAGGTTTCTTAGCCCGTCTAGTAGTTTATGTTCACAACGTATGGACACCCGTATCAGACGGACGTTCTAAGGTCAACCTGGTGTACGGTCTATGTTGATGGTCGTTGAGCTGCAGCGAAAATCGCATTAATACTAATGCATGATCCGATTATACGCATGTGGACCAGTGCGATCCACAGTCCTGGACAGAAGCGTACCAACGGTAGCTTATTGTGTTATGTTTGATCTGACTCAGATTACTTGTCGAGTTAGAGCGCCTTGTCGCTGTCCGACGCGAACTGTACGAGAAATTTGTGCTAGACAGGACTGAGCGATTGTCTGTGCAAGATGGCGAAGTCCGTTCCCATTATCTATGTGCTGAATGGACAAAACTCAGTGCCCATTCAAACGGGCTTCGGATGCGCTAAGTTTTCCAAATTGTGCAATAAACTTACCTGCCACCAGTACAATATCGGAATGTTTGCTTCTGCGAGTGAGCGTGATGAGTTTGTCATGGAACCTGTCCTTTTGCACAGTGGCGCCACAGTCTGTTAGAGCTTATGTCGAGATGACAAAGAAGCTTTGCTTAAGTGGACTGTCGTTTCTCAAGCCTACTGATCATTCCAGTTTTGCGGCACACAAATGGTTGTTAATCAGAATTCAGTCCGAAGGGGTCACTCAAGACTATTCGTGCATTGCATTGACCCGGAGCTTAAGCTGTTTCGTCTCCTGAGGTTCGCGGACAATCTCTTGATGAATCATTAAGCGCGGTTAGTTAAACTACCAGTGAGTCCATTTTCAAAGCTAAACACGCCCGTCTATAGGTCCGCATGAGAGTACCCACGTTAAAAGAACTGAGATCTAGAGGATGACGAGGCTTGAGAAAATGTGACCTTGGAGATTGGAAACCACTTACGGCACTATTTGACAATGAATCGTTGGAATTATTGGGTGTGTTATCAGTGGGATATCATGGTTAAGTAAAAGCGGGTAAAGATGGACGGTTTAGGACAGAAGACATGGTTTGAATAAACGAGAGGGAACTCTTAGCAGGCGTCTGCGTATCACTCCCCATCTTGCTGAATGCAGTGATGAGCACTGTCCTGATAATCCGATGCAGCATTAAATTCTCTATAAACGTGTAACTCTTGGAAGATGGTGAGCAGGCACTGCAAGGGGGTCCAGCCGTTAATCAGGGAAACGATTAGAGTTGGATTCTAACAAGAAACTGTTTGCGAGACATCGGGGCGTGGGTGATTGGACGCCCATCTGTTCGGATCAATTTTTCTCACAATCTTTATTCCCGACGGAGTTGCAACTCAAATCAGCCCCCAAACTGGAGGACAAGGGACTACTGCCCATTAGCCTCTCATGCATTTTCGACTTGAGTTAATCCGTCCTGCGTTGCTCGTTAGGTCACAGAGGTACGCAAGCCGTCGCGTTATCTCAAGGTGCATTGTATTTGTGCACTCCATTTAGAGCTAATTCCGCTGTGTAAAATACTGCAAGAAATCCTCCCTGAAACGGTTAACCTACTTGCAAGCGTGTCTCAGCATGTCTTTTTATTTTTTATCTTTTGCTTCCTTTATTATTAATGAAACAACAATGTACATCATTTTTCAGGAAGGGGGCCACCGCCGGCCGTCTTAGGAGTTCCAAGTGGAATGCTTGTAATGGTCTCAGAGATAGATCTAATGAATTCCGAGATACGTGAATTCATAGGCTTACGAATTGTAATTGATATGGTTTATTTAGCCTAATAGTATTACATTATGGCTTTGACTCATTTGTTTTGACGCAGGGTATGCGAGGCCTGTTCACTATTATGCTCCCTTCCATCTGTAATCTGTTTATAAATGTAGCTGAAGTTGTGTCCTATTCCACTAGTCCGCGGGATGATGCCAACTGGGGACTTCACGCAGGTCTTTATGATAACACTGTTTGCTGTAGCAATCAGGTTGCCTCATCCTTAGAGGTTTTTTTTACTTGTCTCCTACCGCTTGTTCTGTCTTGCAGTTTGTTTCTATTTTTGCTGCGCGCGTCACCCCGCTCTCCTAGACTGCCTTACCCCTGTGCTAATTACGATCACGCACACATACACAAACGCACATGATTTTTTTTAAATATTGTACCGAAAAAGTAACATGAATAATAATGTGTCATGAGAAAATCCGCATAGTATTCAAACCAATACCTCGTGTTTCCGCCACTGACATCACTAAATCACCCGACCATTCATGGCATGTTGCTTACCACTCCGTGCTGATATTTCATTCTAAGCATTTGTCGAAACACTTTAGAGGCTCTCCCATCAGCATAATCTTCCATTTTTAATACACGCAAATATCTCCCGGTTGGTTCATATCTAGGGATCTAGACGGCTGTGGGCGAGAGTGTAAGTGGTCGACGTTCTTGTAATGGTTCGCTATCAATGGGACTTCCGTGTTCATCCTGGGAGGTTGATAATTTGATGTAATATTCATTTTATTAGCAACTAGTCTTTCATGCTGGATCGTTTCGTTCGACTTCTACTGTCTGGGCAAGTGACAACCTTCTTCTTGCTCAAAATTTTGATTCTTCCTCCCCAAACTTCTTCCGTCGACGTTCGGTAATTCACCAATGGAGTAGATGGATATTCCCACTTTCCCTGCTCCGTTAGCCTTCTAGATATTTTTTTCACCTCTAGACAGATCTCTTCTGAACTTTGACGGTGATCTGATTGTTACCGGGATCAGTTCGTCTGTTCTGCAAAATTTCATGGGCGATCCCAACTATCCGGCAGTGTGACAAAATCGATTCATACATGCGTGATGATTTAGCTGCATGTAGTACCAGGAACAGCTTTCCCAAATTACATGATAGTATGCTGAATAACTGCTCCCCGCCGCGTGTAACAAGGTGATTAGGAAGACGGGACTTTCTTGTTGGGTATGTTATTACAACTCATTTGTCACTGACAATCGCACTGTTGTTACCAGTTAAGATGTTATCGCCACGATAGTCTTCGATCGTTATCAATTACTTACTCTCGCCCCAAGGAAATGGTATAGCTGAGAAGTAAAGTTCCATCCAGCTGCTTCATGGTTGATCGGTGCACGACAATCAATCATCGAGTGTTTTGGGATTTGTGGCCGTTAGTTGTTCTGATCTTGTTGGAAAGAATCGTAATCAGCGTAAATGTCTTTTTGTTTGGACTTCCATATTGTCATTAAAGAATTGGTGAGTAAACTCCATTGAGGTTAACAAAATGTCCGTATGCGCCCATTTAGTTCCAATGCACTAATGAGACGCATTTGTTCACGGTAGCTGGTTCTCTGTGTCTGAAAAACTTGTAATCGCGTTCACACCACACTTTTCAATGCACCTATTTTTCCAACGACTTATATCACTCAAGTTGTCTTTTTCGTTCTACGATTTCCCCCGTGCACTGGAGCAGTCCGATCGACGTCGAAAGTTCATGATGACAATAGTCCAACAAATGATGCATTTAAGAACGTTGCCAGTTGCATTTCAAAAGTCAAGCAATCAAACGTGACCACGTGCGAAGGTGATGAGGAAGACGGCGATTTTATGGGCTCCACTTCCGATATGCACCGATTAAAATCAGACTCCCAACGGCAGTAAGTTTGTGCTATCAACGGGCATCGCTTCATTTTCGCTTTCCATTCATATTTGACACTTGAACCTTTTGATGCAACATTTCGCCGCGTTTTCTCGAACAATCAATAATTTAACCATTTTTAAAATCGCTAATTAGACACATGTGAAAACGAGTTAACTGGTACCATAACAGCATGCTTATATTTAACAATACATGTTTTTCCGTCTCTGGTTGCCTTCGGCTATCATTTGGTAACCTCGAGCTGTTTGCAGTAGTCCCGGGCTATATATATATATATATATATATATATATATATATATATATATATATATATATATATATATATATATATATAT
>LUCM01000177.1:100864-113956 GCA_008360955.1 Fasciolopsis buskii
GTATAATATATTTTAATACTGCCACAGCTGGGATTGGACGAAGTGAACTGGTTTTCCGTGGTGGAGGTAATATCAGGCGAACCTAACTGATAGATAAAATCCTCAAAGGTTCACGGATTAACGTCCTCCAACCCGCTTCAGTGAAGTGCCGATTATCAACCTTCCTCGCCAATGGACAGAGGATTGATCCCATCAGTATGTAATGCATCGAATGTGAAAGACAAATGCTTTAATTAATCGTCCAATCATGAGACACGATCAATTCTTAGTTCTCTTTTGAATTATCAAAATGAAAATGTCCCAACCCATCAATCAGTTCTTGCGAAGGAATTTCATGCATAGTCATGGGACGAAGGCTTCTTATTAGCCCGTTGGATCACACAAAAATCCAGAAGAATATGTTTGAGTGGAAAAGCACGAAATATTTTCATAAAGGACGGACGATTCGCCTCATCTTGTTGCATTGTCTTTTGGTGAAGAACCCGTAAGGTGGTGACTACGACAATGGGCGGTCAACAATCCGTTGTTTGGTCCGCATTTGAAGCGTAGATGTACGGGGCCTGTAAACTTGGTGTCGACCCACCTGTTGCTCATGCGGTCGCCGTATTTTTCACTGACCTCCGCACGTAGTTTTGCTTGTGGTGAAGTGCGGAGCACCAGAACACTATTCGCAAGCCGGTGGCATTGCATTCGTGGCGTACCCCCGGGTGTGAGTAGCGCCTGAGGGTGTGGGGTGACATTTGTGCACGCGCGCCACGGGATGAACTGCTGGCTCTTGAAGTGGAGGGCTGGTCCTTCTGGGCTGTCATCTGTTTCTCGGTGCTTAGCCTGTTCCCCCCTTGCCACGAATAATCCAGAATTGACCCTGCCTGTAAGCCGTTGGCCGGTTTTACAGGTTTGCACGGTGTGGTGCATGTCCGATTAAACGCTGGCGGTCGAATATGGGGCCAAGAGAACTGGGCCACGAGTTGGCAGTGAGTTAACGGTGCTAATCGATCACGCAGTGGCGACATTGGTGCTGCGGTATGCTCCGAAGCAATAGATCCCGCTTTGATGCATGACCGGCCTTGGCTGGAACCGGGTTCGATGATAGTTTGTGAACAACCTGGCTGATCCTGCCAAGTAGTCATATACTGTCTCAGAGATTAAGCCATACATGTCCTAAGTTGGCAACCTTTAAACGGTGAACCGTGAATGGCTTCATTAAATCAGCTATGGCTGCATTTGGATCGTACATACTACTGGATTAACTGTAGTACTTCTAGAGCTAAACCAGCCGCATATGCCCCTGACCCGCAGGAAAAACGCGGTTGGATGTATTAGAACAGAATGATTCACCGCAGGCTGATTCACCTCACTCGAGCTACCGGTAGGAAAGCATCAGCCGTGGGCGAAAGGATCGGTGAAGCTGACAGGTTATCTACCCACGACCTGAAGCAACGCCTTCTACACTGGACGGAGTACTTTCAGGCACGATCATCGTGCCCACGGGCATTCGCGCAGCTTCTGACTCGGTTGATAGGTCGGCGTTATGGCACTATTTATTGAGAAATGAAGTACCTGAGGAGTAGCAGACAGTGGAGTGAAACTCCTTGCAGAGAACGGAGTTTTTGACTCAGAGTATGCTGATGATATCGCCTTGCTATGTGACAATGCACAGGTAATTCCAATGCGCGTTAAACTGTTTGGCGTTTGGAGTATCTAGGTATGGTAGTATGCGTCGCATCTTCAAAAATGCCGGGCCAATTTCCTTTAAAGGACCGCTAGAGCTTGTGTCTGTATTCACCATTGTACTGATCGGCTAAAGTACGTCAATAAATTCAAGCACATCGGGTATATATATATATATATATATATATATATATATATATGCGAAACGAGTTACTGGAAGCAATTTGCATGCCAAACCAAGTAACCCCAGGAGATTCCCATGCATTGGAAAAAGTTTAACGTGTTTGGCAATACTTTTGAAGACTTGACATGAAAATGGCAAGCAACAACAGAGAAAAAGGTACAACCAATTCGGTTTTCTATGCTTGTCACTGTCAGTCGTGTGATTAATTGAGGTGATGTATAAAGATTCAAGTTGAGACATGTGACATGTTGAACTGTGGGGATCCGAGAGTAGCGTTTACTCAGATGCCTTTTTCCCTGTCCTTCCGGTTGCTATTTTGACAAACTACAATGCCGTTTTTTCTTTCACTTCCGGTTTGAACGGTCATAGTTCGGAAAAGTCACTAATGAGCCTTGACTTTTCGAAATGCGTGTCTGGTCAAGAATAATCAGAACTGCTACATTGTGTATTGCGTGACTGTCATGTGGTAAACATGAAACTCCGCACATTTTTTCAGGATAGATGACATAAGAAGATATTCTAGGATGCGTCATTAAAAGTCGCTGTAGACAGTTTCAGACTGATTGGGAACAGCTCACCAAAATGCTTATTAAAGCTAATTTCTTTCCTTCTGATATCATGTCAGTGTTGATGTTACGTATGAATCGTTCAGCTGGCCACGTGCTCGTCCGGAATGATTCTGCTGCTTTGCAGTAGACGGTTGGATGCTCAAAGGCTAGAGGTACACCCTCGTATAAAAGATCTACTCCGGACTTCAACAGCCCACAACGCACAATCATGAATATGACCGGTCTTCACACGAACGTCTCTCGCTCTTCTCTCACAAGTCCTGTTCCCGTTCTCTCGCGTTCTCTCTCATATAGAATCCAAATCTCACCGAACCGCACTCCGCCGGCTGATGCACTTTTTCGTCCTCGATGCCCCTTCAATGTGCAAACACTGATACGAGTGGGTCAAGGGCGTTTAGCTGGTACACTAGAGACCTTAGCCATCGATGTGTGTTGTATTCAAGAGAGTAGCATTCATGACCCCAGCTCTGTTATCCGACTAACATCCTGATCTAGTCCTCTCGTGAAGTTTCATCCGCGTCTTTCCGGGGACCCCGAGGTTGCGGTTTCTAGTCTTGCTGGCATTGGTGGCTTTCAGTGAGAGGGCTGAAGCTGGACTGCTTGATCGGATCTCAGTTGACACCCGGCTGTACGCAGTTCATGCAAAGTAAACAGTCATTGCTCTGATAGATGCAGTTTCTTTGTCGTCTCGATGTAGGTGCCAACATATTGCAGCCCAGATGCACTCAAGGACACTTTTTACCTAGGGCTGCCCGACCTCTTACGCACAGCAAGGCGGAATGACATGGTGATCTCGGTATGATATATGAATGCTAGGGTAGGTCGGCTGTCCTCGTCCTCGAATGAGGCGCATTTAGGAGGACCCTTTGATCTTGATTCCTGTGGTTCTGAAAACGGAGGACGGTTGTTGGTTGTGATCAGAATATCGATTGTCGGTTGCCAGCACGATCTTCAGGCGTTTTAACCACCGTTGCGCCTCTTGGCGTCCGCTCTTTTCGAATGGGCGGTGAACCCAAATCGACCATGTAGTTGTAAGCTACCAATGACGGGGCTTTCTACAAGACTGCTGCTCATATTGGAGCACTCCGCTCCACTTCGACTACCTTTTGATACGCACTGAGTTATCCTTGTGCTCTGATGGGTGCTCGTTGTGCTTCAAAATACCACATTTGGTCGGAGTGTTCACTACATCGTTTTCTGATTGAACTTCCCAGCCGCTTTACGGTTAATCATGCTGTTCTTTAAGGTTCCCATGGCTCATCGTGTTATCTTCTAGATCAAATGCCGCCAACATCCTCGCTTTTTCACGGATTTCCCTCACTGTGATGAGCGGCGTTCATGTGCGATCACAGCAGATATAAAATCCTAGGTCAATCCTTATTTAACCATTCTAGACTTGGAGATTCCCGTCTCCTTTGATACAAATCCACGACAATCGCTCAGTCGCAGGCGGTCAGTTGATTAATCTTATCGAGTCATCTTAGGGAACAAAACAACTCCTCCTGGGGCATGCAAGTTTTATTCTCGGTCCTGGCCAGTGTCCCATTTTCGTACTCATTTTCAATATAATTTTCAATAGGACTTCGCTGCTCTAAGATCTCTTAAATCGATAAATAGCAATCAGAACACTTATTGTAGGTGAACATGTTTTCCTTTAGACTCATTTTCAAACCAATACATCCGCATTTTCGGGAATACAACTACTATGGCGAATTGAAAAGAACAATTAGAATGTCAAATAGTCAGCCCGAATCGCGAAAGAGTGCGAGACTGTGGATGAATCAGTTGGTGTCGGAAACAACCGATTGGATAACTTGACATCAATGTATATGTCGGCTTGTGCCATTGTTTATTTTCTACGTGACACGGTTGGTTATCATCCGCGGAGGTCGTAGTGCTTGAACTAACTTCCGTTGCGAACAGATTTCGGGCTTAGACAGACGAATGATAATTGCTTCCGCAGTTGACAGTGTCCAAAGCCTGATCGCTTTTGACACGTGTTGTGGAACTTGGTAATCAATTGAGAAGCTAGATTGGGTGTCGATTGAGTGAACTGTTTTTATGAAACAATTCACCATGTGATGTCATCGCTCAACTGACCATAAAGAAACCATGGAAGCACTGTACAGCTGTTTCAGCCTTGTTAGGATTCATCAGCAGTGCATATCCACCGCGCCCGAACTGGGACGCGAACCCGGGACGAACGATTCTGAGTCGAACGCCTTAGCCATTACGTTCAGCAAACCGTTCAGAGCCTGTCCGGTAGCCTAATGGCTAAGGCGTTCGACTCAGAATCGTTCGTGCCGGGTTCGCGTCCGAGTTCGGGCGCGGCCCAAATGCACTGCTGATGATTCCTAACAAAAATGAAACAAACAGCTGTACAGTGCTTCCATGGTTTCTTTATGGTGAGTTGGGCGATGATATCACATGGTGAATTATTTCATGAAAACATTCAATCTCCTACTACTAAAATGAACTGTTTTTGCCGAATGCGCGACAATTGACCTTGAAATTGTCCCCTTCCCTCCATGTCTAAGTTTTCGTGTGTTGTGTTCTTTGATGCCTTTTCGATAACTGCCTCGTCACTCAACCTACGTAATTGACACTATACATGCAGTTGAATGGGTATGTAATCATGGTTGAGGTCAACACGCTAGCCTTTCTTTGTTTCTTCACTGAATCGCGGGAGACGTAGCGGACACGTGCTTGATTTTTGCGGCCTTGAAGGTTGTTTTCACTGTGGCATTGAAGACTCTGCTGACTCTCTACTGTGATATTCCCTTTGAAAAAGGGTTTAATGAAGAGCAGCTCTTTACCAACCCGTGATAACATCACTGGTTGTGCCCTTTCAGTACAGTTTCTTTCGATAGACTTGTCCGGATATCCATTGCTCAGTAATATTTCCCTTATGTGTGACAGTGTTTGCGGTATCTTGCTGTGTAGAAGACAACATATCAGATTGCGTTTACAGCGGAATGGAACGAAGCCGTGGAAGTTGGCATACTGACCGTTCCACGTTGCTTTGTGATGCACGTTGTTTTTTTTTTCGTACCGATCCATCGGGAAGTCTGATTAGGCAAATGTCGAGAAACGGCAGAGAATTTTCGATTTTTCTCTTTGAGATGAATTCAGTTGTCGGGTGTGTAACATTGATCTCGCTCGTATTGTTATCGGTAATGCAAAAGATATCGTCCGAGCCGTGCTAATAGTGGTCGAACAAACACGTGCATTGTTTGTGTTTCTAGTTTTGCCATGGCCATGCTGACGAGCAATGGACCAAGTGGTGACCGCCGCATAACAATTCCATATTTCTGGCGATAATAAATGTTGTTAAGTACGAATTACACATTAAAAAACTATCGACGTTCTTCAACTTGCAATAGAAATTCACATGGGTATTTTTTTTTTGTTTTTCACTAAATTCGCAAATAAAATCGATTGTTTCCATCAGTGGCACATTAATAAATGAAGAGTTAACGTCCCAACAGGACATTTATTTTCCTTCGGTCTTTGTGTTTTTTATGATTTTAATGAGGTCAGAAGTATTACGAACTGTGTGCTTTATTAGTCTGTCTTACGGGGTCTAAGAGATCAACTATCCACCGTGCCTTCGCATGATAAGTTGAATTTCGTATTGAAACAATGGCAAGACGCGGCAACTCAGGTTTGTGAACTCTAGGCAGTTCATGTAGTCGCAATGCCCTGGAGCCTATAGATCTAATGTTTTCGACCAGTTTGTATGATATGTAATTATGATCTCTGAGAGGTTTTATTACGTTTTTTTTATTTCATTCTCGGTCTTCGCTGCTGGGTCTTTTTTACACCACATTCATTATATCTTCGTGTATTTCGTACCTGAGATTGTATTTGGGTTCCATCACATTCTAAATGAGCTCAGTGAACATTGTATATGCGACAAAATGTTAACTAACCCTCATAATTTTGGTGAACACAATAAAGTGCTGCGAAAATGTTTAGTTCTCATTTGTTCTTTATGTATCATTGTCTGGCCGCCCTCCCTTAGAATTATGTCGTAGCGGTTGATTGGTCATGTACTTACACAAATATAATTGCTTAGGCGCGAATGCCACAGGTCAGATGACCATAGTTACAAAAACCGAAATTTGTTCTTGTGTCGTCCACATGGTTACCACGGTAACCGCCAGGTGAGCTTCCAGTTGACATGTGAAATTAACGCGAGCGTCGGTGGTCATAACAACACTAAACGAAAGGTATAGAAATAGAATGTCATATTGATTACGTCCAAATCTAGTGGTCAGATGGATGCATGGTCTACACAAAACGTGTCGCTAACATTACTCAATCAGGCTAGCCTCCAAAATGTTGGGCCCGCTATCTAACGTGTCCATTTCAAGTTCCGGGAATCATGAGGTATGCGTTTTGTCCCGTCACATTGGATTTCGTTGTGAATGCTCACACTGGCTGATGCGCTTAGTGTTTGGGCTTCGACTCACTTTGGCTTTTTTGTTTGCTGTTCATTTCACATTGAGTCACCTGTGAACCTATTCGAAGAGCCGTGCACCACGTGCATATTATACATGGACGCATCGATCTTAACATCCAACACACTTTTGTGTGCTCTCAGACATCATCAGCGGGTTGTTATCGCTTAGTGCTTTACACTTTCCTCTTCTACTTGGTTGTTTCTATTTTGGACTAGAGTTGCATAGTCTTCATGTCGTCTAAGGGCTAGTGATGATCATTTAAGGTTGTTAATAAAAGCCATAAACAGTCGCCAGGGGTTCTTGAAGAATCGCCGAAGAGCCTTAAGCGATCACCGTATAACTTGGAATAATCCCTACAGAACCCTAAACGACACTAAATTCCGTAAATAATTGCGACGGTATTTCTCTGGTGTTAATAGCGTCTTTGGTTTGCCATCAGGACCGGGAATGCGTGGGTTTATGGCTAGAATTCTCATGACCACCGCCACGACCGCCGCCGCCGCCGCCGCCGTCGCTGTTAAGGTGATCATCATATTCTTGTAAGCAGAATTAAGAAAGCAGCATCATCACATTTCAACAACATCGAGTTACCGTAGTACACACATCTCCGATTTTATGTAACCGTCCTCATATCACAACATACAGTGAAGTCGACCCAAACGTAGCACACTAACACGGCAGTAAATCGTGACAAACATCAGTTTGCTCCCAAGCGCAGTGGATGCACGGCTGATACAGACTGCCTGGGACTTATCAGAGTACTAGTAAAAACTGGCAATTAGGTCATTACTACAGGTTTCGCCTTCAAAGTCCGGCAGTCACAGGGTGTTGGAGAGCACACTCTGAATCCGTGACTGGTCAGCCACACGAAACCAATTTGACACAGCGCTCGTACTAATAATTGTAGTACCGTTGAGTTGATCCGAATCTCGTTGGTTTGAAGTTTCTTCGCACTTGGATTTATTACATCAATCAGAAAGTTAGTAGCCATAAAGCATCAACGAATTTACAAGACATACCAACCCCTCAGTTTTCCGAACCTAGTCAGATTTGGAAAATCTAAGTAATGAAGCCTTCTTGTGCAAAGAGATTATCAGTTAAAAAATCCTCAGTCTCATAGGTAGCAAAAGATAAAATCTTTACTTCGTCTTTCATTATTGAAACCAACGTCAATGTCCTACAAAAAGCGAGTGACAGGAGGTTCTTTTACCTCACGATGTCAGAGTGCTACTAGCTAGAATAAATATATAGTTATTCAGTTTTCTCCTGTTATCCGTTTCATCAAACTAATGCGTGATAAATTGAACTAGATTTCCACAGTACCCTGTTTTATCGGTTACCTCTGTTGTAGCTTCCTTCCGACGGGTAACATGTGGGAACATGGACGGAATTATGATTGGCAACCCTTTGGTCCTAATTTGAGCAGACAAACTCCTGACAACTCCCAAGAAAACCCGAGTAGGAAATTCAGAGAGGAGTGTTTTACGCAGTTCCTGTCAAGTTAGTACTGAACTACTAAAACAGGCTGCACAACCGCGAGGCCAACAATCACATCACACTTTTGGCTGTTTGTTTTTCACAGAATGATTGAGATCTTGGATGGAAACGGACTGAGTGAAACAAAAGTCTCATCAATATTCATTTAATGTCCCGTACTGGCGATATGTTTCACTGTGTGGATTTCCGGACACCTTTCGTCACCCCTTCGTCAGTCACGTGAGTTGGTAATCGTGTATCAACGGCCGACTGGTACGAGTGATGTAGGCGGCTTCACATGAGCCCACGATGTGATAAGCGCACGCAAAAATAGTTGATAGTGCCGGATGATTTACAAAATTCACAAAACATTGTCCGCTTCGGCTACTCTGTATACCATATCATGCGGTTGCTACATTTTATTGTACCAAGATTGGGATCTGTCCACAACCAAATAAAAAGGATAACTTGCGTGACACATTCCAGTTTGTGAACGCCCTCAAAGGCACTAAATTGAAGGGAAGCATTACTTTCATTGATCATTGTTTTGCTTTTCACCAACTTACCATCGCCACTGATTGTCGACTGTATTTGCGATTTTAAGGAGGACCGCGGACTGAACATCGCAATCGCCACGCAAGTAGCGGAAGATTTGATTTTGCATTAGAAACTGAATGTTCATTTTTCGGCCAATGGATGTGTGTATCACCATATTGCCGGAGTCAGCGTGGGATTGCTACTGGACACATTACTTGCAAATATCTTATTTTGTGGAAACTGAAATCCTTTGAGTTAGGTGATGAAATATTTGCTACGAGCAAGCGGACGATATCTTCATAGTGCTGGCCCGATTTACTCGGGCATGCTAGGTCATTAAATTCATCCTACAGACAAAAACCAGTGATCGTGTTCTATTCCTTTTTGCGCTGCTTGTGAGAATTAAGTGGTCTATGCATGAAGCACATTTAGATTGGACAGTATTTGTTTTTTTTTACAATGCCGTCCCCATAGGCCGTAAAGAAACTTATTTCGCTACTTAACCCGGCAGGCCAGGGAGATTTGTTCAGACGAACCCATAGAAGCAGAGTTGCTTGGGCTACGCAACTCGTCACATGAAAACGAATATCCTAAAAAGTTCATTGATCAATATATTTGTGATTAAACAAGATGTAAAATCGCAAAAACGAACTATTTAGGACTCTCCCCTTCATTAATGACAGTTGTAGTGTGCTTTTCATAAAGCGAGCTGCCAAGTCAATTCAGGCTGCAGAATTATGGGTTTTCCATTCAACCCAGCCGATCATCTTTCAACCACTATGAACCCTTTTACGTGTATTTACTGGTTTACTTGCTCATGTGATTCCCCTTTCATCCGTCGTACTAATCGGCAGCTGGTCAAACGAATACAAGAATGTCAACCAGCTTGACTGAATACGGGGTGACTGAAGATATCCGATGATTTGCATGATGGAACACCGTCAGCACGGAAAATGAAATGAGTATCGATAATTCATGCATAGTAATCTGCCGAGCTTCCATCAGCCTCCGGAATCAAATGTGTAGCGTCATTTTGAGTGCGACTGAAACCGGCGATACGGCTTCACCACTCGGACTTGTGTGAACATAAACGACTACCTCACAGCCTCAAGTTGGCGTGACCGCACTGTATGGCCTAACCGAATGCTCGAGGAGCGGTGTAAATGCTATTAGGAAAGCACGATTGCGCCGGTAACCGAACGGCCATTTATTGTACATCGAAATAACGGTAACTGAATGATCCCAAATAAACACCTTTGAGTTACGTGTGAGAATGCGTCTGGGCATTTGTTCATGTAACGACGGACAACTAAATTCACCGAGGCCGGTCATCTATCACCACTCACACGGCCGGGCAGTGATATTCTTTACCTTGGTTATGCTATGCATATAGAAAAAATTAGTACCTTCTATCATTCTTTATTAGTGAAACTGTAAAGTGCGTTGTTTTCAGGAGGGAGCTTGCGGCCAATTGAGCGCTGACTGATGGGGAGGATGACCATAAGTCACAAAATTCGAACCCGTGACTTACAGATTTACATGCCACAATGTTGACGCCTTGATCACCGGATCGACTGATGCCTGATGCCGGTGTTGTCAACTGAAGCCTTCCGGCAGTGAGGATGTCACATAAGGTGTCACTAAGAATACGATAACTCGGAGAGTTGAATTTCAAAGTCCATAAATCAGTACAGTGAACCATATAAAAATACGGCAAGCTTACTCGGCTGAGTACCACAGGCCGTGAATAACTTAGTCGATGATAACAACATGATTACCACAACCACTGCAACTAAGGTCTCATTCGGGTGCGCTGGAGAACTTCGCAACTCTTATTTTGTAGACAGTGGCGCTAGTCAACCTATTTTTGTAGCTGCAACGAAGTGTAACGCGCGAGTTCGGCACTACGTGGACTCAATTTTTGAAAGGCGTTGACTAACAAGAGTTAAACCAGTTGAATGGCCTTATAATTCCATTTCCTTTCCGTGGTCCCACATGAAAAGTAAAGCGTATTAAGGTGGACTTGGAATCATGTAGAAATCGGAAATACATATAACATCACAATGCAGCGATGTAACTAAAATTGTCTTAGAGGTATCGGAGGCAGGTTGTTTACAACGAATGTTTTACTGCGAAATAGATTTAGAACGCTTTGAACATAAATTTTAAGCTGCAATTAATCTTTTATATCAATGATTATACACGTCTTTAATCCTCCCGGCAATAAAGCGCACGGGAAATTGTAATATTGTAAATCAGAAAACGTGTTTCGCTTTGAAGACGTACTTGAATCCCATTAGTTGTTGGAGAAGTATACTACCCTGGCTCCAGTACCACTCCTGCTTAAAGTATACATTTGTAAGCTCGAACTAATGAGTGGATTAGTGACCGCTCCTCATTCCGCTTTGTCCCAGGCAGATGTCTCTTTTTTACTTCCTTTATTGATAACTTGACTACTTTCATGGAGGAGGCCGCAGCCCGTTGAACGTTTTCAGGTGGGAAAGTCGACCAGTCGTCCAAGGACTGGAACCCGCGACCTTCATATTGAACTGTCACAATTTTGATCATTTCACCGCTGCCAACATTAATACAATGGAAAGCACCCGCAAACTCGGCTTTCAGTTTATGACTTGGTAGCTAATGTTCTCTGATAAGCGCTCGTAGACTAAGACCGTTATTGGTATAACCTAATCACCGTCCGTCCATTACAACAACTCGTAGCGTACCACGATCAGCCTAGAGCGAATAGAGGTACTCCAACCGTACAATTTTCTCTGAAATATCTTGTGTAATCAAACTTTTTGCGATGTTTTAGTTTTAGTATTGATATGCTTTTAACTAGTTATCCACAATGATAACGAATGTTTTTTGTACAAACCACGAAACACCACGAACAAACTCGAAGACTTTGAGAAAATTCATTACTGTGTTACGGTGCTGTGGAAATCTTCCGCGATGATGTTTGAGGGGTAATTGAGAAATAATTCCCAAATCGCCCTGAATCGCATCAAGTGAACACAGTGAGTAGGGTGACAACTGTAAGACGGAGAACTATGACATCACCAATCTTTAGTCCCATCCTAGCAACAAACGACAAGACTGATTGTGACAAACCATTTCGGAGCATGTTAATACGCAGATCGATTCACTTATGGAGTGCATTAAAAGGGCGATTCGTCATTTTGTTATTATCCGATATAAGGAGCGAATCCCATGGTTCAAATCCATCACTCTTACAAAAAGATTACGGGAGAACATTCACTGATTTCAAAGAGCGGAAGATTGTAACTTACCTCCAGAGGACCAAAGAAGACTTCTAGTAGCTGAAACGTAGTGAGAGTGACCAGCTGCCTGCGTGCGGGGAAGAAAAAAGTAAAATTTTATCGGTTAAAAGGGCTAGGGAAACAGTTGCTCGAAGATGAGATAGTGCCTGCAGATTGGATGTTAAGGAGGGGTGATCGACCGGCCGGGTGGTCTTTCATTGAATCTGATGAAGCTACAGAAATGTAGAGGAACCTTTACTTCTTACACTTGGCTGCAGTATTCAAGCGAGGGACAGATCTAAGCTTTATTGAGCAGAAGAGCATGAATAGGAGTAAGAAAAACGTCTGGCGTGAAACAGCAAACCAACTTTGCACTCAACGCCAGAAGTAAGCTCGGATATGAATGAGAATGAGCAATCTGAAAACCTAATGCATAAACCGAGAATAGAAACAAAGTGTGTGAAAGGCGATTCAATTTGTCGAGGAGACAAAGATGTTTCAAAGAAGTCGGAAAAATTGGGTTTTTTGGAAGTATTAAATGCAGCGTGATTGTCGTAGTCTCGTGGTGGATATGTTATAGATCGGAGTTTCAATAATAAACTGGCGACATGGCAGTCACGATCGATGTTGGTATTTGCGTGTGCAGGATTAGAGTGGAACAAGAAGGAGAGCAATGGGGAGTGTGCCGTGATGGGGAAATGAATGAATTAGGTTGGATGTAGTTGAAAAGAATATGATAAATCAATTGAATGCGCAGGTTTGGCGTTGGTACTGAAAATTGAGGAATGTTAGGATTCATGGGAATCGATTAGAACAGAACCCCGTCAATTCCGACGAAGATGGTTCGCCTAATAAGCAGAATTTGATGTCCATATATATATATATATATATATATATATATATATATATATATATATATATATATA
>LUCM01000177.1:114029-158669 GCA_008360955.1 Fasciolopsis buskii
TATATATATATATATATATATATATATATCGTTCTCATTTCGAAAGTTGGTTCAGCCCAACTAACAAAGAACTGTCAACGGATCACAGTTGTGGTTCTTCTGTGAACTCTTCGACGAAAAGCTTCCATGCACACTCCTTAGGCCATAAATTCGATATGCATATATATATATATATATATATATATATATATATATATATATATACAACATGCATGTCGAATGCGCCAATCACCTTAATGTGTCTAAGTTCAATGATTGTTCTATGGATTGGCCTATAGATTCGTCCCTCAGGTTATTTGCGTGATTTTTTCCTAATTCTTTTTTATTGATAAGAGAATTTGTCAGAAGGATCTCAAAAAGTTATCTGACGTTTTTCTAACAGTCACTGGGTGGTTAAGAAAAATGGGATATATTTACTTGTATTGTGGAAATTATTATTCGGCACGTGATTGCGTGTACTTCATAGGGTGAATCAGATACAGTTGTGTTAAAAAAAAGGTTTTTGTAACAGAAGGACGGTATATTAAGGAATCAATTTCGTTAATCAAAGAAGAAGTGCCATCGTTTGAGAACCATCTCATGACCGATAAGTAAGATCTCGATGCGTGACAGCGTCAACACCGTTCGTTGAGCAATAAGATGCACAAAATTGAGAGCAACAATTCCGGTGCTCTAGTCAACGGACAAACCAGCTCAACACAGAACGGAAAAACTCAATGGTTGCTCGTGTGTCCGAATTGGAAGGAAAAACGAATCCTGCCGGCTATACACTTTCAGTTATTTTGATTTGTTGAACCGTGTCCACAAACATTCGTCCCAACGGATTCGTTTTCTCGATACAATGGAGCGAACACATTTTTTTTCACGCGATTAGGAGGGTTAGATACATTTTAGCTACATAGTTTTGATAGTAGAGAGTTTAGGACTACTAAATAGATGCATTCGTTCTCGTAGATACTAAGCCGCCAATGGGATTTCACCTTGTTATTTTAGAAGCACCACCGGTATAAGGTAAAATATACGAATAAAATATGCTATGAAGTTCTATATAGACAATACCATTAAGTGATGGCTTCTTCTGACCGGATTCCATGCGAATTGCTTTTTCAACAAGCATGGATCTGACACTAGAGTCGAAGTCCTTTCACCATTGGCTTGATTATACGTTTGCCCTAAGCGTCAGATGTCGATATCTTAATCAAAATTTTTGTATTGATAGTTTTTCAAGATCCATGTCCATTGAGACCAATTTGAGGAAATCGATGAGCCCTTAATTATTAATGTCAGCGAATCCAACTCTCTTGTTCTAAGTTTCTATAAAGCTGATCCCCGCGATTGACATACTGTCAGGCAAATCTAGAAAGTAAACGTTCGTCCTTACTGGAAGAATTATCGTGACTAATTGCGACATGGCTACGTTATTTGGAATAGGGCATTTCTCTTGAGTATTTGATATTCAAACTGTGCAGACCAACAGTGTTATTGACGAATTGAAATCTTTGATTGAGGGCATAGATAAAAAGCATAAAATAGTCTTAGATTGAGATGATACAATTACCTCACCTAAGCAAGGCAACCTAAAAAAACGACCAATTCGATTGTTACAGTATGGCCAGTGTAGAATTGTTTTCAAGTGACGCGTAGGAATCGTCAAATCAGTAAAATTAGGGATAGGAAAATCGATCAAAATGTCTGCATCTTGACCCCCCCTATAGTTCTTTCATCAGTTTTTTTTGAAACGTCCATTGTCCGGCGAGATAATTGCAACTGTCAGTAATCGAGATAATTATCCGTACTCGTTTCAAGTCAAGCCTTTTTTTCTTAACTTTGCTTCATCTAATCTCCGATCAAGTGACCTGATATTTATATCTGTTCACAGAACATCACTTACAAGTGAGGTTGAACACATCTTTCTTTTGTTTGATGAGAACTTTTCTCTCTGGTGAACACTTTGACAATGGTTGAAATGATGTTACGATTTCATTGACCATCGTCAGGTAGATAAGATCCGTGAGGTTTGGACACGAAAGTTGCGGATTCGAATCTTCCCGCCGTCGGTCAAATTCCCCACTTTGGAGTCCTTTGCTGACTGTGGCTCCTTTCTTGAAAATTGTTGTATTGTTTTGTTTTGTTTCACTAGCAAAAAAAGCAGAGGAAAAGATTAGATGAAGATAAAGTTAGATACGACAGCTTTTATTTTTTGTACAGTAATCATATGGCCAAATGTTCATGGCTGAGGTCGGATAATGCAACCAGTTCTGGTGGTAATTGATTTGTCCATTAGTTTCCTAATTAGATCACATTTTTCAGTCGATCTGCACTCGTGTAATCGTTTGTGCCCACGTCACTAAGGAATGGATGACGTGGCCTAACTGCACACTTATTTTCGAACACCTGTCCGGTGAACAGTACGTACGAATTGTTTGTGCATGAATGCACGTATTTGTGCGTGCGGATGGTGGTAACCACTTGGATGGTGAAGGGCGCCGCACGGACTAGGTGAATCGGATGACGTGTTGGTGACGGACATCGTGTAAATGGTGCGACCGAAACATCCATCATCCTTGGCCGGTAAATGTCAACATCCGTATTAATGCGTTCAAGCCATGTAACCAACACACTTCATGCATGGAGGTAACCGCTTAGTACTAAACTTGCTCCTCGTGAAAACACGGTTCGCTCGTTCAATGGCGAGTTAATTTGCCTCACTGGACGAGAACGACTTGCGACTCGATTGGCTTGATTGGGCCTTGTTTAATGCCTAATGAATTGTATCATAGCCAAGTTCCATATTTTGATACAATATTTCGGATTGAATTTCCGTATTCTAGTGTTCTCTATAGTTCAACAGTCAAGCGCCGTAGTCTAGAGGTCAAGTTCCATGATAAAACAATTTCACCCAGTTTCGAAGTTGCAGAAAATAGTGTCATTTAGGATACATTTCCACGTAGTTCCACAGAAAATGTGATTTTGGAACAAGTGTACAAATTGCGAAATTCCCTGGTGGTCGTGGAAGTTTGTTACGGAGGTGTAGAAGTTTGGTTTTAACGAATAAACCTCATTCGTGTTGTTCTTGTTGCTGTAGCTATTGCAGTTGCTGCTGTTCTAGTCATAACCTTGTTTGCTTTATCTGTCTGCTTCTAGCAATCATATCAAACGAAATCAAATACATGTCTTATACCCTGGCCATGATATTAAGACGAATAGCTGCATTCTATCATCTATCATTTATCACTTACTTCCTTTATTAATCAAACTAAAGTGTACATTATTTTTCAGAAAGGGGGTCGCGGCCATCAGAGGGCTGCCAAGTGGGGAAGTTGACCGGCGGTGGGAGGATTTGAACCCGCGACATTCACGTCCAAACGCCACGACCTTATCCGCTTGGGCACCACCAGCTACCTTAGGGGTTGGAGACAGGGGAATAGCCATGCAAACACTGGCCACCTGTGTGTGAAGTGGGCTCAGGTTCATTGAATAGTCTGATAGGAATGAGGAGCGGCAGCGTCTAAGGGATTGTGGATTTTCGGTTTGCAAAGATTCTTCTTAGTGAACACCACGACGAATTCATAAAGATACTGTAACCTGGTAGTCGTTTATGTCTCTGCTCTGATTTGAAATGAGGGAATGGCATATAGACTGGAACACTGGGCACTGATTCTTGACGGTTTGTCTCACGTGGACTTGGGCATCCGAGTAGCATCCCACTCACCAAAGAACTGTGAATTGTGTTAAAAAGTCCCTACTGATTTAGAATGTGAATATGAAGGAGTTAAGAGGATTGTGGGTGCTGAGTTCTTCGTCTGGACAATTTGCCACTATGGATTTACGTTCAACTGGATTAATGTAACTAGCCGCGAAATCGCTGGTTGATTCTTAATACCCAGGGTCAAAGCTATATGGTAATTAGCGCATCCCCATTTTGTGGGTTGCGGTCTGCCACTTAAGGTAATCCAATTATTTTGATGTCTGTCAATTCAAATTGAGAATCGAGTCGGATCACTTTTTTATTTCACTCCTCTGCTCAGACAAATTGTTTGCCTTATTTCCCCTACCCGGCCAGACTCAGGTACACAAACCCCAAAGTGATCACTGTACAGGAAGATGTGGACCCGAACGACGTATTCCATCCTATTTCCGTGAACCCCCCAGACGCCGAGTCGTGGGAGAATGTGAACTTGTCAATAGGTTCAAGTGATTCTTCGGACGCAGAGAATGATCAAGTTCGGTCTCCGTACAATACGGAATCCAATTCTCCCGAATTGACTTCCACGGACCATTTGTTTCATGAGCCGTATCTCAATCTGCCCACAAAGGTTTGTGTGTTATGAATAATCTTTTTAAAGTGTTTGCATTCAACAGCCTGGCGTCGAAAGCCTTCATTTTTGGTTACTAACTCACAGTGTTTCTGTGGTAATACGAGTGGGGATCAAACCGACAACCCTGCTGACTATCATGCAGATGCTCTGACCACTGAGCTAACGCGTTTACATTCTTAGAATGGTTATTGTGGGGGTGAACATTTAGTGTCTCACAATTCCTTTGTTCTAATAGCATGGCAAACCACTTAGTTTGCATTATGGGACCGCCCTCCTATGTCGGCATACCCCATTTGCTTATTGACCCTTGTTTTCCTCCTTTAGAGTAAGCCTTTCGCTCAGGTGCTCTGTATTTTAACAAGACGTTCGGTGTCACCAAAAGTATGGGTCTTGCAAAGAAGTCTTAGTGATATATATATATATATATATATATATATATATATAAGAATGCTGTTGTAGCTAACAAAATAGGGCACGGTGTGCTAGACGAGTGTTCTCCATACGCAACACGTGACCCAACCAGCGTAGTCTACCAAGTTTCATACACTAAGATAAGGTGTTCTTAGAATTGGCACCCAGTACCAGATTCGTGACCTCCACATTACCCACCTAGTCACTCCGTCCAGTCCTAGCGATACTAGGTATACATCGGTGGTCGAAAACCGATCAACGTCTCCGACACGCATACTCTATGTCTCTCAGCTGTACAACAACCGAGCGCAATGCAGCACAGCACACACGACATTTCAACTTCAGGAAAATATCGGGACGACACCACATGTGCTTCGGTCCAGCGTAAGCTGCTCGAGCCTTCGATATACGCGTGTTCACTTCTACTATCTTGCTGCAAATCTGACTGGAGATCATTTACCATCGGAACCGTAGGGAACAACGAGAACAATGAGCAAGAAAGAGGAAATAAGAAGCAATGTGTGTAGTTCGCCACACATTCTAACCTCCCTGTCCTTCACCTCTACGTCATCGGCTATCCAGCGGGATTCCTTTTCCTCTAATGGCTAGATACCATCCGGTTTCCCAAACCGAAGTAGTGGATCGACTTTGAGCACTGTACCACAAGCCTTTGATCAAGCGGTTTGACCCTCAAGACAATAGGACGGTCTGATGGTCGCGTAACGCATTGGGAATCGGTGATTGATAGTTCAGTTCATGTACCCTTCAGATGGAGCTAGATATTCTGGGTGCCCAGTGCACCTCTCTCCCACAAATACTGGCGGGCAAAAGTAGTATGCTTCGTGCGCCACCCGTGGTTGGTTTGGAATTTGGATTTGGATATCTTCCATGGACTGATCGTCAAAGACCAGTCAACCTGGTGGCCAGCTCCAACTGTCCGCCTTCGTCTTCGCACTTTAGTGGGAACACCTCCGCCATAAGAAGACAGTGCGTCGGACGTTTTCAGCGGAGGCTGTCCGAGATACAAATCATTTATGGGCACTTCGATAGGCATTGAGGGTGAGTAGCCAACCCGGAGCATAAGACATTCACCCTCTATTATTTTGAGATATTTGGAGGCAAATAAGTACATCCATTCCGAGCGTAACTATTCTGTATGCAACTTTCGTGATTGCGTCTTTTGTAACTTTCTAACGCGTGATTAGATTCGGTTGAACCAACGGATCGCATTACATGGTGGTCGGTCTTCGAATATTCAAGACCCGTAAATTGTTTACATAGTTTAAACAGTCAATTTTATGGTTTTGTCTTACAAAGCAGTTGAACTAAATCGTTTTAGGTCTGTTTTACATGTCAGACAGACGTGTCGTTGGGAAAACGGCCTTGCGCTTTGTTGATGGGCTTTGCTTTTTGATCGAATTTTGTTAGGCAATATTTCTCTGCCGTTCGTTGGTACTGTTTCCCTACAATATCTCGGGCAATGTGTCGCAGCTTCATGGAACAAGCTGGCAGTCTATATTTAACATCCTTACTTAATTTACTAATCTAACGTTGAGATTTCAATCACTATCTGCACTTAAGTAGAACAACATTCGACCGAATGAGTTGATCCATTTACCCAGTCCTGTGTTCTCATCGATCTCGTTAGATGTGACCGATTCATTGTTGAAATGTTGAATATTTTAACTGAATTGCGATATCTAGATTGTTTACTCGATGCATGATTGACGGTTTTAAAGTCTGACCAATTCAGATCGATATTTCAGTTCCTTAGGCCAGTAATTTTTCACGAACCTACACTTCAGTGATTGGTTTAAATACTTTGGAACGATAGAGAGTGTGCCCATCTAACTAGTACAAACTGGACCGCATAGCTCTCTTCATAAGATATTTGATTCGTGTGTCTATCATCACTGCTGACAGGCTACAATGTCCCATTAGGTTAAAACATTTAAGTCCCTTGGGGACAAGTACTATGATTTGAAAGACTTGTTGCCACAGAGAAGTGTGATCCTCGGGTCCGCTCGAGTTGATTATCCGGGAACCATAAGCAGAAGGGGCCAGATGAATAAGTTGAGAAACAACATGCATGGTAAACGAAATCATCGGTCACTGATTGGTGACGAACAGGAACTTAGGTAGACAAACGTCTATCATCTTGGTCCCCGCTCCTTCCGCATTCGACATCCTGTTAACGATTTCGGTTCCTTTGAAGAACTTTTGCATATTTGTTGCATAATAAATGACGAAAACAGATTGTAGAAATTGGATGTATGGACGAGAAAATGCGTTAATTTTTTTCTATGACCAACATTTACCAGAGAGAGGAAGTAGCAAACCGATTTGTCACAAAGCCATTGTAGTACAAATGGAAAATGTGATGTTTCCGATTGTTATTCACGATCAAATAGAAGACTAGTATGATTTGCAAATCGTTGTCATCTGATCACATGATGACTGTTCTGTCTACGCAAATCGATTGGTGACGAAATTGACACCCATTTGTGTGCTTTCATTGCTAACCTTGTGTACCGGGCTCGCAAACAGCATGACGTATTCCCCCGGCTTATTGTACTGACTTGATACGAAATACGAAGATGACAAATTCGTTTTCCAGTTCAGATTTTCCGAAGAACGTGACCTTTTAGAAGTTCTAGGTCACTGCCTTTATCAAATCGATCGGGTCGACAAAAAGTACACCGGTAGAAGGAAAGATAATCGTAACACTCGCGAATTAGGACGGAAGTCAATCGAGATGTGATCTTGGTGGATTGAGGTCCAAATACATTTTGTTTCAGTGGTCTAACACGGTTTGCATATGCATATCCCAGATGTAATCATCTTGCCTTCATTTTATAATCTCTGTAATTTGATACAAGCGTTATAACAAACCCATTGCATCTCACTTCATGTCCTGATCGGTCCTTATTGAAGTCGGTTATCGCGCGGACTGCCCCAAATGACAACTAAGCAAATCTTAGCATCCCTTGCTGAGATTAAATTCATACTTTATTGTATCTCATTTCGCTGTAATAGCTTCTCACTGAAACGTGCTCACATAAGTCGTTCTTCCTATGCAAGTAAAAGCGTTTTCAGAAATCAGTTTTGAAGCGATGCAGAACACTTTTTCGCATGATGCTATTTTTCCAGCGGCACCAGTGATCTCATATGAAATTGATATCTTTGGTATGCTATAATCTTAATTGGCAAAATAAATACTTGATCGACTCATCTTCACATCCCCAGTCTTGTGTTCTTTTTATCCATTCAAATGTCACGGCGTAAAAATTTTATAATCTACTTTCGGGTTCGCGTTTTGACCATTTTTGTTTGGAATTCAAATCGCATTGTGGTTGTTTCCCCAAATGTTTCGGATACTGTACTACTCTCCCCTGGGAATTTCCCACGGAAAAATACTTTTGCTTATCAACAAGCCTCAATTGTTCGCATGATTGCATTCGGTAATGTTCCCTTTGTGCGGTCGCCCCATTTAGTTGCATAGCTCCCCACCAGGTCTCGTCTCGGACACTACATAGCCTATTTATACCTACATCCTTATCCGATCTGTTTATGTTTACGGTGGAGGTGCTAGCACATAAATCCACTGCTCCCCCCCTTGCGCATGCACGCACGCTCCCTCTCTCTCTCTCCTTCTCTCTTTCTGTCTCTCACTTAAGTTTGACATCATGCTAGACCCCATACCTTTTCCGGAACCTTAACTTTCAAATATTCTTTACCTATTCACACAAAAAAACGAGGCAATAGTAGAATAAAATCCACAAATTTCCAAACTATTCCTGAAAAGGCAATCGCTTTTTTCCGGTGCTTAGGCAACAGGGGAAATGAAATGACCACACCCGCATGGTCGACCCCAAACAGAGACGCGAACCAACAGATCCGTGTAGTGAACGTGGTTAGTTGTTGTGCCAATCTGTGGCGTGACACTTTCACTGACCGAAATTTTGATTGTCTACACCCGAAACGAATCAATTCAATTAGTTCCCTTAGTTAAATTGGTTTTCTGCTACCCGCATAAACCGGACGTGATAACCGACAGGAATTTATTACTATTACTTGGAGCTCAAAATCTGCGTTTGACATCCCAATGGTGATTTACTATTTGTTTATGTTATTGCGAGTTCTACTCAATGCTAGTTGGTCGTTCCAGTGCGATTCTCAATCCTGCGAATCGATTTCAGAAACTTCTCATTAGCATTACATAAAATAGGGAAAATCTCTTTCCATTGGAATGAACAGTGATTGCATAAATTTGTTCACTGACTTGGGGTGATATGCACACCCGATACGAATCGTCATGATGATTAAGCTGTTCTGAACGTAATAAAACTATTTTCCCACCACATCGATCTATCACGCGTGCACCCTCAGACTTGTATATCTAGTGCTCCGTGAAAAGATTCGTTGAAAATCACCTAATGAACTAGACTGCCTAGAAGATGCGAGGCGCGACATAGGTAAAAGACTTCCTCAATCTTCCGCATAACCCCGCTTCTGTATTCGCTAATGAAATCAAATTTGATCGAAAAAGTCAGTTCTACAGTAAGATTTGCCACACCAAAAGTTCGAAATGAAACTACCCAATGTGTACTGATTGGAACATAAAAGATGAAGTTGAGGTGATAACAGTTTGTGGACCCCTCTCAGCCTGGCTTCTATGATGTCTGTAAAATCGTATGCAAACCCCATTCTCCCTCTCTCTCTCTCTCTCCCGAACCCAACTACTTCTTCTCAGTATGTATACTCGTACAAAATGTGATTATCTAGATCAATATTTGTTCAGTGTCGCTTAAAAGTAATTGTTGATTCGTTCTTCGACTAGTTAGCCAAACCTGACAGACAGATGTTCAGGTGAGGTCATCAACGGAATTTAGATTTAGATTGCATGCCGACGACTACTTGACCTTGATCCCTTGGAACGACAGCCAGCATTTTGAGACGTGTATGCTGTGAACGGCTTCATATCGTTATCTTTGGATCAGTAGTGTCAGAGGCGGTCCCCAGTCAACTACTTTGCTTTTGTCGTCGTTCCTTCGGTTGAAAATTCTCTCTGTAGTAACCTCAAACATCCGGTTATTTAATATGCGACACTTGACAGTTCTTGATTGTCTGTTCCTAACTCTGTAGATGGCGCGAAAAGCACATGTCACGTTCACTGGGTGATTTGACTTGACAAGATGTGAACATACCTCGTTAGTAATTATCTTACCTGTTTCTGTGCTCAACCGGGCCGTATACGTCCGTTTGTCTTTCGAAGGTGACACCGAAGCGGAAATTATCCAACGGAGACTGCCAGGTCCGATCAGTGGAACGTTGTTTGCTGCACAGTTGAAAATTGTATTCACATCCAAACCGATTGTTTCCAACTAAAGATCATTCCTAGATTCTGCAGCCTCATTCTGTGCGTATTCATTCACCTGCTTCTGTGGGACTGGGTCTATTGACCGTACAACCAAGCGTTTATCCGATCGCTTTCCTGACCACCACCCAGCTTAGGAACAGTTAGGATAATTACTTGCGCAGTGTGTTCACACCTTGTCGAATCAAATCACCCGGTTATTTCAAAATAAGTAATTTCTCACCAAAGCTGACACCTCTTCACTGTTTTTTTTTTCAAGTTTTGAGGGTGTTTCAGCTCATGATAAACGTTTCTCCCCGTACAACTGTATGAAGCCAACAGAACAGCTCTGAGCGTTCTTCACGTTTTTCTCGAAACACACTCCGATGGATGCTTTCAACGCCAGCGTGGAATACGGCGATGATAGGCGGATTGTTCGGCGTGCCCCGGTGCAGTTATTTCGTGAGACGAGAGTGGTTGACCCGTAGCGCAGATCCCGATTCGATTGAGGACCTTTCCCGTATATTTATTTGTCATATGCACACGAATTTCATGACTAAAAGAATGAATCAGCAACTGCACTTAGGGCAACATTGAGCGAATGCTGATCTGGACCATCTCCCATTTTGTACAAGTTGCAAGGCGAGCCTGCGTACGAATGCCAAAAGTCCAAGGCCATTTGATTTCCGTGCGATGAGTCATACAAAAATGGCTGACGGCCAAACGAGTTTGGAATTGGACCGATTGCAAGCCGGGGGCAAGAAAGAGCCAGCCAGGCATCCTAGTCCGCAGACTTGTTAAAAGTGTTCTGATTTTTTGACATGCTTAGAAGGGATTGGGGACCGCATTCGTTATGAGGACCAAAAAAAAGACAATGTACTCGTTAGACGAGGGGAAATCGGCTAATGAACTCTATTTTATGTGGGCCTATATAAATCATTTGATTATGACGAATGATGGACTGTCGTGTTGAGCGGCCATTTGATCACTCTTGTTTGATTAGGCCGGCTGGGATATTGGGCTGGAGTTGAGACGATCGAATGGAAGGCGTTAAGGATCAAGCGATCTCGGTAATCAAGATTTAACAAGACTAATATGCTAGGAAGAGGTATTTGGGTTCTGAGAGGGGGATAGGTGGGATAGCCGAAATGGAGGTTACACACTTTTTTTCGAGTGTCACCAAAGCAACTGACTTCATCTCTTTTACTCTATTTCGTACATCTTAGGTAGTTTCATTCTGAAATTTAGTGTGGCAAATTTTTGCCGTAGAATCGGTTGCACTGTATTGTTTGGACTTTTGCCTACGTAGGTGTCCGCATTCCAGCCAAAAAGGATGCTTTCGCCACCTTATCGGAATACAGAGTGGAAAAAATAGGCGTAGCGGAAAATAATCGTTTGAAATTCACGAGAGATTGTGCAGTAAATCAGTCACGATTTGTTCTCGATTGGTGACAGGGAAACAACGGAGGAGAGCGGAGAAAACATACTGGTAAACAAATAGGGAAATAGTATTTTGCTTAGCCTAGAAATGCCGCAGTCTTTATTTGTCAGATGATAGTCTTCTAAGATTTTTTACACAACTGGAAATGTGAGAGGACCATCTTAGGGTTTTATCGATAGTAATTCCTAAGTGCTTGACAGAATCTACCCTTATGAGTGATTCATTGTTAATGAAAGAAGGGTCAGCCGGGTATGTAGACCGAGGAAATGTGGGCAAATGTTCGACATATTTTGATAAATTAGGATCCAAGCCAGTGCTAAGAGAAAAATCATGAGTGAGAGACAAGCTTTTGGAAAATATGAGGAAATCTTCAGTTCCAGATATGGGTTGACGCGGAGCTACGTCTCCAGTATATTTGAGTAATTGACCAGGGAAACTAGGATATAAGTGGCTGTTGTATGTTGAAAACAAATTGAGAAAAAGGACAGCTCCTTGAAGGATTCCAGAGTTATTTATCAACGGACTAGATTTGTTTCTTCCCAGTCTTGTGCACTGAGTTCTGTTGGTGAAGTAGTCTGATAGCCATGCCAAGAGGCGATTGGGACAGCCGAATTGTCCCAGTTTGCGAAAAAGTAATGACCATGGAACAAAATCGAATATGGAGGAAAAATCTAAGAAAGCGCACCAGACACATTTGGCGGGAGCATTCAAGAATTTGGTAATGGAACCAGGGAAGCCACAACATCCAAACTGGACCCGTTTGGTATGCACGCAAACTGAAAGGGGTCATCGGGCACCCTAACAGAAAAAGTTAGACGACTCAGGATGGCGCGTTCTGTTAGTTTAGGACAGCATGATGTAAGAGCCATGGGACAAAAATGTTTAGGTGGAATACTGGAATTACTAGATTTGGAGATTGGCACAACGACGCCGGTCTCCATAAATCGGGAAATCGAGTGTTTGCATAAGGATGTATTAAGGAAGGAAGTAAATGTATCAAGGAGTAAAGCCGCACTACACTGTAGAAGTGGAGATATAACATCACGACCTATACCTGTGGTTATTTTGGTTCTAGCGAAGGAGTTTGAACACTTATTCCCTAGGAAAGGGTGTTGCATCAAGGCATCTATTCAGGGATCATGAAACTGTAGAGTCATTAGGTTTATAAATAAGCGCTCCGTTGATGCTTCTATATCTGTAGCACGACTTATTGGTTTCGTTTTCTTTCCATACAAAAGTCAAATTACTTACCAGAAGCGTCCGCTGTTGCAGCTGGTCAGTAGTTGGCTTGCATACGACGAGTCGATTTGTTTTACTTCCTTCGATATTAAGGCTAAAAATAATCTGACTTTCTGGGAATCCCGCCTTCGTAAGCCCTTTAGTGTTTCTGGTGCAATATGGTCGTTACGGAGAGGGTGCTTCTAGGGGACAACAAATATAAAAAATGAGATTGGGCGTATCCACAAAACACTTGGCATTACTATTTAGAAGTTCGAAAGAACATCGCGAATTTGGATGAAAAAGAGATCTTTGAAGAAGAAGAACGTTTCTCTTAGAAAAATAACGTAGTCATGTTTTGCTTTGGTCGGACTCCTTGTAAATCTAGAAAGCTGTCCAGGAATAAACGCTGGGTTTTAAAAATAACAGGCAATGGTCACTGGTTGAAATTTGAACTTGTAGTTTAAGACGGAATAACTCGGGATGATTGGTAATAATTCCGTCTAGGATGGAGTTACCTCTGGTTGGGGAAAATGACATTAATCATATCAAACACACTGAGTGGAAGTGTCGATGCGTGAAATCCAGCAACAGGACCAGGGAAGGCAGAAAAGAATAAAAAAAGATGGAATATCAGTTTGTGTGCAAAAAGTGGCTATGTACAAGTCTGTTATAGTTGTGCTCCTATGTGGAGAATATCTAGGCAGTCAATGTCAGAACCTGAATGTGAATAAATTGGTTCAGATTTGCTTGACCAGAAGGAATTTATTTTTGTGAGCGCATCACCGGTTTTCTTAGCGCCAAACTGTCTATCCAGTCGGTATGCATCAAAGCCTCGGATAGATATTAGGACATCCGCAACATGTGAGTTCAGCTATGACTCCTGAATGCAAACCAAACAAGCATGAACATGTAACTGACAGCGAAGAATGAGAGAATGATCCAGTAATCTTGTGATCAGATATCGTATGTTGGTGCTCAGTAGAGATGAAATGTATTTTGGCTGGCGGGGTGCATTTAGGAACAGCATGCTAATCGGCACGAATGCGTCTTTTTGGTTTGGTGAGAAATCCGTGATGTACATGCGTAGTTAAGTCCAAGCGTGGAGGAATTTTGGGAGTTTTTTTTTGAGTAGGAGTAAATCCGATCATGAACAGCCACGAACAATGGTCATAATGGAAAATAAATCCTTTAAATTGATTAGGTGATGACAGCCGGAATGGAAATGTAGCACAACCAGTCAAAGGGCATTTTTCTGGTCAAATTTCAATTCGTCGGCAAGTGTATCGGCCGCCTCATGCAGAATGATGAACGGATTCGCCGCGTTGTTCCCCGTGTGACCGAGACATTCATAAGATTCAATTGCACACACGAGCTTAGAAGAGATCATGATTCAAGCATCACTATCTTTAGATCTCCGCTAGGATATGATCCTATTTCGGGATTGGCAGATTATTGCCGACCGTGTTTTCCAACGGGATGATGTTTCTTATTTTTATTTTACCTTATAATTCCTTTATTGATGATTTGACAATGGTTATCGTTTTTGGGAAGGTGGTTGAAGCTAACTAGGGGCTACCGAGTGATGAAACTCTTTTATTTGGATCCCCTGATCAGTTTCGATCATACAGGATGTGCTTCCTATGAGAATCCCCGGAGCAAATGTCATGCTAGAGTATGTGTGTTATCAAATGTAACAGTTCGTTTCATTGAAATATATGCGGTATAACTCTATATGATACCTTACACATGGGTCTAGTGGAAAGGATATGTTCCGTAATCCCTAGGGCCGACTACACCGGTGATGCGGAGAACTTGCAATCGTATTCCTAAAACTCAGAATAGTACAGAATCATATGAGGTCCCAGTAGGTTAAATGCGGCAGAAAGTCGGGATAAAATGAATTCTCACGTACCACCACGTGAGCGGCAAGTATGAAATGCAAACATATGGTCTTTTTGGGTTGATGGATGCTTAATCCAGTTGGTCGCTGCCGACCAGTTATTAATAGGTTACTGCGTATAAGCGAGAGTTGCATAAGAAAAATAACATAACTTGGTTGCCACCTAATTTTAGATCCGTAATCATTTGCGCTTATGAATGTGGGTAGAAAGTTTGACGCATTTTCCTGTCTGCTTTGGTGACCACTATAATCGACTTGGTATGTGAACTCTAAATCCCTGACACCATCGGCAGTACCCAGGTTGCCAATGCGAATGGTCAACGAATTCACGTACAGAACATATCTCTTTGAATCACCCCGAAGTCATTTTACCCAGGTACGCAGGAGCCCTCGTAAGAATTTTAATCAATGAAGTTTTGAAGTAGCCAGTGATTTTAAGCAACGGTTTATAGTGTCGGTTTAACATTAAAAGTGTTAATAGACAATGAATACCCGAACGCGTTTCATGCTACAAAAACATCAGTCGATTTCTATGATGATCCTTTTTGCTTTTCACCTACCAGATCCCAGTTTCGAGAGCCGTGATTAAGAATGACATTTCTATTCTCTCGTGCAATGCAATAGAAGATGATAGTTACAATATCCTTTCCTCTTCCGCCGTACTCACCAGCAGGAATATTTGAAATAGGATTCTGCCATTCAGTGATATCCTGTATGTACACGTGGATGTTTTGTTGTCTTTTACCGGGCAGTTTATAGCAGTAGGAGAGAAAAAAATGGTCTTCAAAAATGAAGTTAGTCAGGTTTTCTGTTCGACAGGACAATGACCAGAAATCCTTATCATAACCCGGAAAAGCGTAGACCAGAATTGATTGCACAAACATTCCAGTGAGCGCAAGAATTCCAAATATCGTAAGAACTTGCTATCCGAGGTCAAGCAGTGCACGTGTGTGTGTGCTCATAGCATCTGGTGGACGGGACTCACACATTATCTGTCATGTGCGAGAGTATATAACTTCTAATCATCAGTCTGCTGACCCCATTGCCTATTACAATGCTTTCTTCCAATGTACTCACTTAAATTGTTCGTCTTCTTTATGACAAACACTGTTCCGACCCCGATTCCGACTTTACGACGGAAACGATCCAACCTGAGATCGAATAGGTTCAATCCGCAAACCGACTGGATTGATCTGTACGATGTTTGCTCTAGAAGGAGCACTGTACTAGACGAATGTTAGTTATCGCGATGGTTAAAGCAGAATGAAGAAGACGTGATTGCTGTTGACCAGTAGATTAGTTGCTCACATAGAATTGCATCTGACAACTGGGGTGAGAAGTTTACTACTTTTCTATGATATTTCTGAAGCATGAATGCAATGAAAGCTCCAGCGCTGCTAAGGCCCACTACATGAGATAGGAACCTGTACTTGTGACCTTTCAATCTGATGTGGGAGAGAACAACATAAGATCCTTTTAGGTCAGGTATGGAAATCTACCCCAAGCGACCATGAATTGCCATCTACCAACAAAGTGACCGGCCGACTTGGGGTTTGAACTCCCTACTTTTTCGGGTTGACAGACTGCCACAGGTCAATCTACTTGACTTAGTTATTCCAACTGTCATTCATTTTATCATGTCGAGTATTAAGAGTGTGGTTGTGTTCCTATGTTTATTGAATACAAATTTTCAAGTGATCCGACGAAGTTTTCCTAATGTTCATTTCAACTCGGTATAGAAACTCATTATTTGAAATTAATTTATTTCTAATTGGTTTATTTTGGTTAATCTGCTTGAATTGTGACCAGGAATATGTGATACATTCAAATATGCAACTTTTAAGCCTTGATTCGTAAGCAATTATGGGAATAAATATTTAAATCCCAGCTAGTTGATGTTTTCCAGACTGTGACTTCATTGGACCATTTTGGGCTTAAGTTGCATATGGGAACCCGTTTTTTCCTGCTGCATTGACACCGACAGGTGCCACGAGCTGGTAAATATCGATCGGCACACGATTTTCCATCCCTTTTGCGAACACGGGAATAAATCCGTCACTTTGGTTTTACATATCAGTTCACATTGATCTTCTATTTGCTTCCAATGTCGTTTTCATGCGAATTTTACCGGACACGTTTTCATCTGGAACCACTAGGCCCTGTCCGGTTCGATGCTACTTGTGCATGATTCCAGGTTTTTGGTAGTGAACAATAAGCGTCTTCTGGAAAACGCATTGGGATTTTTTTGTTTCTTATTTATCCATTCCTTTTGTGCTGATCCGTTTTCTATACACAACTGACGATAATGTCCCATAATATCCGGACGAAAATCAGTACCAAACCGGATGAAAGTAACGGGAAAATTGGATCGCGAATTAGAATTCATTTCATCTGTGCCCCCATAACATCGATAGATCTGAAACACTCCGATTCCACCATACTAGCGGGCTAGTAACGTATACCTTTTGGAGATTTTTAATCATAGTGATACAAAGCACAACTGTCACTTAATGTCGTTCATATACGGGAAAATTTTAATTCATGTCTCTCAAAATTTTTCCTTCTGCGGCATGCATGCAGTTTTCGGAGAGCCTTGATCGGACAACGGAACTAGACGACAGTCGACACTCGCCCAACTTAGGTGAGTTGAATTTAAATTCGTCACTGTTATACAGAACTCGGATCTTTATGTACCAGGGTTTGGTTAGCCTAGGTGAATCCCGCTAGTAAGCTTTTTCCCGTATGTTCCGTCATGATTCCGTTTCTTTTATGGCTCAGAAGACATGGTTGTTACGATCTAACCGCGACTAGATTGCAAATGGATATTCTCTCTGGTTTGATTAAATGTAAAGAATATGTCACTTGAATGCCACGGTACCACGGTATATTGTTCCTAGTCATAATCACCAACCAGTTTCAGGAAAATGGTAAGAACCGTAAGTGATGTATGCACCTACAGAAACCTTAGGTAACCAATGGATTCCTGTGAAAAACTTGCCATCTGTTCATCCCCACTTTCTAGCCCCATAAACTTAAATACGCCCGGTGAAAATAGTAATATGGTGCTAACAAGCTCTTCACCTGTCCGGCACATTCTCTTCCTCAGTCCTCAGAGCGTCTTAGTGATGACCTTAAGTGTGTTTATTACTAGGGACAAAAGCGCTTTGGGAATTCTCCCCAGTCTCACACTCTTTCAACTTTATGCCTTTCTTGGATATTCCTTTTACTGGTCGCTTACGATTGTGTTAGTTTTCAATAGCGATTAAGAGCTTTTGTTAACCATCCCTGTTTGCTGTTACCTTGTTAGATTACAACAGTCCAGTTACACACACGGACGAATATCGATCGCAAACACAATCCGCCCATCCCAATGGTGTGCGCGGTACAAGAAATCAAACGGTCAGTCTTTTGGATATGTTTTTAGGTTTTTAATCATTTTCCTTGACATTCTTTTGGTCACGGCGGTTCACAGGCTGCTACCAAAGATCGACAAAAGACATGATTGAGTGCCGCAATCAGTGGTATGTTTGCATTCAAAGTGTTTCCTCATCTATACTTTTTTCTCGCGTGTTACTGTTCCATTTACAGTTGGATCACAGGTTATAGGAAACACTTTATTCGTACATGTATTCGCAACTTGCAATATCCCCAGTGGCTTAGACTGTCACGTAACCTGTGCGGAAGGCAATGGGTCTTTTGAATTCGAGGAGGCAAAACCATTTGTCTGGTCAAGTCCACGTACTGGCAGTGCGTGGATGCATGTGTAACATCACCCAGTATGGCAAAAGGAAATTGATGCGGTCATACACAGTGGTTATCCCCGGTTTCTCTACCCACCATTTTCCGCTGTTCGTTTCTTCATCCGCCAGGTGATTTTTTGGAGATCTAAGCAAACCCAAAACAAATCGGTGAGAGGTTAGTGAGTTGGTTTGAACTAAACTGAAGTGAACTGAAGTAAAGCGAACAGGGTTTGCTTGGTAGATCAATTGTTAGGTTCTCTTTCGCATGAATTTTATTCCATCATATGCTCAGCGATTTGTATCTCGATCCGATCCAACCAAATGGATCTAGCTGTTTCGTCGAATGCAATCCATTTGATTATCGGATAGATTTCGGCAAACTCGGTCAAGCTGTCATGCTGATTGGTAGTCGGGGGAGATAGCAACTAGTGGTGCAACTTCCGAACTCCTGTGCTGGTGCCGAGGACGTTTAGAATGCGATGGAGTGCACGCGGTACCAAGACGCATGTGGCATAAAAATGTGGGTTCGAAACACATTGAGGTCTCGGGTTTCTAATGTCCAGATGACTTGGTTATTGGATGTTTTCCTACTTCAAAAGGATTGGATTTGTTATCAAAGCTCATGGACCGAGATAAGAGACCAACTTATACTTATCGTATTATCTTTTTCATGCAATTCGTATGGTTCTCGATTGTTCTCTTTGCTCTTAATGACACAAATTCTCGTGCTGCTGGATGAGTCTTCTGGTTGCTAAATTCAAGTCGTTATCATTTGCTGATCGACGTGACGAGTAGTGACCTTGAAATTTGGTATTGCGACGGTCTGTTGCTGGCTTCAAACACATTTCACACCCCAGTATATCTTATCCAATGATTTGTACTTCCTTTACTCTTTATGCTTAGAGTGCTTTCATTCAGCGTCTTATTTCGTTTTGCTTTTAGAGTTCCGAGGCACTGGGCACAACAAACCCTGGAGGTCTTACTCCGAAGGTAATTGAGGAAGATGGAATCGATGAAATGTTAGTTCAGTCCGTGCTAAGCACACACGAAGATAAGGACGCGCTGGAGCGGTTTTTGGCTGATTCCTAAAGTTCAGTATTCGTGTTGATCTCATTGTTCAAAGAGACAATTCATGTTGAATAGACAGCGTCCTGGAAGTCAGTTCGCCAAAGGTGACAATCCGTTGCACTTGTTGTCCTATTTGCTTTCAATTACTCACTTTTTCTTCGGATATCTCTTTTTCTCAATCCAACTTCTCACCAACGTCATGCATCAATATAGACCTTTACTGTGATAATGGTCTCACTTCCTCTCACCTGTGATAACTGTGCAGTACGATGTCAATTATTCAGATTTATGCTGTGCAGAATGAATGCTTTTCCTCAGTGATGATAATTGTTGCCGAAATGACAGCATTTCTAAATGATTCCCAATAATCTGGTACTTCTTTGATCTCTGAGTAGCACTGTTACTGGTGAGTCACACGGGGACACAAGCATACATTGTCTTGGAACAAGCTAATTAGGCTTCCAGCTTAACTGCCCACCCCCCTTCTCCTTAGTATTTGGTTTTGATTACTTCCGTGCCTCGTTACGTTGCCAAAGGCAAACAAAATGCAACCAGAAAAATGATAACCATTTAGGAAAGTATAAATAACAATCACAGCCCGAGAACGACCTTAAATGAAATTCCGCTTGAGTTGGCAGTTGTCGTTTAACGTTTCCAGTCGTCTGATGGTTGCTCCATCGAGAAGCGCAACGTGTGTCTAGAGTCAACACAAATTGTCAGAACCAAAAGGCGAGCATTCGTAACGCATAATCCAGTTACCGTAGTCTGTTCAAACTAAACCCCTTTATTCCTATGATCGACCATTCTGCATCCGATCTCGACAGTTGATGCGATGTTCCTCATAGGTTTGGGCAATTGGATCTTGTTTTTGAGTTGTTTTGGAGAACTTACCTGACCCGTATGATGTACAGTCGGGCTTTGATGGTTGAGCGAACCTCGCATCAACACTGTTAATGAGACAGACATATCGGTTAAACTTGAAAAAAAAATTCTGTGATGCCACTTCGACCGTTAGTAATGAATCGGGTGATGTAGCTAATTATCCGTTTTGATTAAAACCACGGACGGGAGGAAAACAATCCCCCGAAAGCAATCGGCTTCTCAGTTAGTGCTACTTGTCAGGGATGAGATCTGGTACTCTCATGCCCGGCCATCCCTGTACTTGGACACTCCGTTATTAGGTTTCCACATGAGTCTTATCTGAATCGTTCGGGAAGCGTGAATAGATGATGCGCCTCCGTTTACGCACGGTGATTTGGTAACTTAACAGGCAGATATCGTAGTTTAGGGAGCAAGCGCTATGGATAGAACTACTTCAGTTGGTCAACTCAGGTGGAAAATGTTGCCAGTAATGTGCTTAAAGTGAGCTCCTTGGTATATCTGTCAATCTATGCCCACATTTTTGAACTGCTACAGTCAGTAGAATAAGCTCCACTGGCTACCTTTCCCACCGAGTTATGTTACAGTAGAAAAAAATGAATATCCAAAGTGGACAGGAAGTGAACCCACAGAGGTGTGGGGAAAGAAGATACCACAGTAAGCGACAAACGGAATACGGCCTAAATGTATAAATACACATTTTTCAATCATTCTGATTCGATAGAAAGTGATAACATGATTACCACTTTTTGCTGGTTCGTTGTCATCATCCTTCGATGTCTCTAGTCAACTGGTTGCCGGGTTTTTTGATCCAAACTACCTGAGACTGGTGGTGTCAGAAGCCATTCAAAAGAGGGATTGGATGCCGTGTGTTGGATGCGAAGAACCACAAGCCGTACTTATGTTCTCATCAACCTGCGGTGATCCAGTGGATTAAGTATTCATTGCCCAAAAAGAGTTAGAAGTTCGAATCCCATATTCGCCAGTTTATTGGATGGTGGGTGGTATTTTGCCGTCGCCCAGCTCGTTGCCACTGCTGACCCAATGAAACCTCATGTGGTTCTGTGTCACTCCAAGATTCAGTGCCAAGGTTGCAAGGTCCCCTCTCCTTATGTAGTGGACCCTAGTGACTATGGGCTATGTCTATTTTACCACATTCACGTTTCTAATATGTCATAAAAAACGAGCCTAGTAGATGGTTAAAAACTAACCAAATAAAATTGACAGAAACAACGTATTTGCAAATTTTAAAACAGCTAAAAATGTGACATTTATTGGCCTGTATTCCCATCTGGTTCACCGAGGTGCCACCTGGTGTAAAAAACAGAACAAAACACTTAGTGGTACCGTTTGGTTGACCAGTGATCTCTCCCTGGCTCCAAATCTGCAGTCACTTGCTCATCGTCGAGCGGTTGCTTCATCGTTTCTTTCCCGTCGCTATTATTTTGGTTTATATTTTTCGGAACTCATTCTGGCAATTCCCATTCTCACGACTTTCTCTCGTTTCCCTCTTCTTCTGGCCTCCAGTTATCCTTGTTAAGTCCCTATCCTTAGGCATCGAATTTCTTCATTTCAATCTTCCTTTGTTCCCCGGGCTGTAAAGCTCCGAAACACTCCTTCGCTTTCGGTTTTCTCAGGCAACCTACCAAACTTTCCGTCTTTAAAAGCAGAACCAGCAGGTTGAATCCTACTTGAATGTACCTCATATGCATCTCCCTTTACCGTGTGCCTTTTGCTATGGGGTTTACCGATTTTTCTGTAAAGCATTTTGTGTGATGAAAAACCTTTGAGTTTGGTACTCAGTTGGCTAGCAATTTATCGCCATCAGCTGATTTATCGCAATCATTATGCAATCAAAGTTTCCCATATTCATGAGAAAATTAATCATATTCATGGGTTCACTGTAAGTGGAACTAGAGCAAGACGGAGCTTTATATCATCCGGTGCGTCGTCAGTTTGCGGATAGGAAGATATCCACTAAGTTGGGGTTTGCCGTGAACAGGGTGGGATCATGCTCACCGAATAATCGGCCGCGTACGGGCAGGGGCTCTGTTGGAAAGTTAGGTAGGTTTTTGAACGGGAAGCGTTCTCTCTAAAAAGCTACATAACTGCGATGACATTGTGATCCGCCACCATATAGGGCTATTGCCCATTGCCGAATTTCAGCTTCACAAGGCTTTCTGAGAAGACGAATGAACGAGGTAGTGATAATCGGATAGTCTAGACCAGTCCCGCTGTCTTCCAGGCTGCATTTGGATGTGAAAAAGCTGGAGGGGCATTCCGGAACAGAAAGGCCTGGCGGTCTTCAGAACAGCACTTGCAACTTGTTCCAGAGTTTCTCTATGGATCATCACAACTTTTGTTACTTTCACCATTCTACGTCCTCCCGACGAAGCAACGCACCTCGGGTCCCAGCGGTTGAGGTGGCAAGTCGGCAAGGTAGGACTGTTGTCGAAAATCCGGCTGACATTCAGGACTTCGCAGAGCGCGTACTGCATGGCTATCGCATAGATGATGCTTGTTTGCCAGAAGTTCGCCTTTCCAATTTGGGCTTACATGTATCAAGGTCCAAGGGGCGGGTATAATCTACTGGTTGTACCACAGTGGGTCAATGGACATTTCCAGACTTTACGGTGTCGCAGTTGCCTTAAGCAAAAAAGGTGATAGCTCGCTAATTTCTCGTTAGCCAATATCCTCCAGATCCTCTGAGGTGAATTTTCAAAAATTCTCCCGGCACTGATCGATGATAGCCGTTTGGGCAGCGACCAACGCGATTGACAACCAACTGAAAAATAAATTTTACGAGTCACAGAAAATTTCGATAAGCAATGCCCCAAGACGGGATTTGCTGTTTCCTGCGAGGGACTGGAGTTGGCGTACCTCTTTCAAGCTAATTCACACGCCATATCCTAGGGCGATTTGGACTGGGCTAGCCTGGAAAGAACGGACCTAGATTGGTGAATTTAGATCTGAACAGGTTGGTTGTCTGCGCAACCTGCCTCCAACATCCCAGCAAATACTTACTATCACGGTATTTGAACGACTATGGGGCATCCCACCAGATCAACCATATCCTTGTGCGATCTCGCTGGGGTTCGCCAGAGGAAGATTGTTGCGTGTTTCGGGGCGCAACGATAGTTACTATGTTCCTATGCGGCACGTGTCCTGGTATGCTCGCCTTAGTCTCTGTTCTGCTAGACGCCTTAGTCAATTAGATTTTGCTATCACGAGAATACCGAAAAAACGTGAGGTGCTGTCGCCTACGATTCCGACATAGTTGTACCCTATCACCAGTACGCCAATGGATGGACCATCGGTAGAAACACAATGGAAGATGGTCAACCCGGTGGTGAAGGAAGCCGCTTAGAATGGACTAAACAGGACTTCAAAACGACCAAAAGGTTGGGGCTATGTAATTACCTTTCAACTGTCTTCCAAAGCAAAGGAAACCGACCTGGCAAGAAGCTTAGAATACCGCGGGTAAAGCCTGTGGCCATAATCTCGGATCGCAAAAGGCGTTGAATAAGAACAACTGAGAAAATGGAGGTCACATGAGGAACTGGCAGCTCTTGACAGCTCTTCTATCTCTTTTGCTACTCTTCGAATGGGCACTAAAAACTTGGGTTACCTCTACTTTGGTATAATAGGCCAACCCATCCTAGAAAGGCATAAAAAAATCGAGAGATTAGGAGAACATTTTGATCAACTTTTAATTGATCTGCCAACCGAACGATCACCCGACCATCTTCAGCTCGACCCGAACCATATTATGTCATCTATGAGCCACGAAGGGTCACACAATTCGTGAACGTAGTTAATCATTTGAAGAATAGAAAAGCCTCCTGAGAGGACAGCATTCCGCTAGAAATTTACACAACATGCTTAACACCATTGATTGTTTGACTTTCTGAGCCACTTCTCTCTTCATGGGAACGCGAGATATTTCCAAACGATTGGAGTACATCCCAAGAAGGGTGATAAAACGGTTTGCGAGAACTTCTTCGCTCACGCGATACCGGTGGCCAGGGAACTTCCGCTAGTGAAAAAGTATCACACAGAAATGGAGATCCCGTTCATCGTAGACAGCTAACCCTCGAACTTTGGAATGTACACTTTGAAGAACAGTTTAGCCGTCCCCTGCGCTGATGCGGTTACCCTGATATCAACAAATGCCAATCGTCGGAAGGTGTCACTTGACTCTGAACGGAATTGGAAGTAGGGTCAAGCACTTGACTATTGAAACGGGGGAAATCATCAGGTCCTAACGAACTCCTCCCGCTGTTTTCAAACTGAATGGAGATGTCTTGATAGGACCACTTATCTCCTTGGAATGAGGAGAGTGCTGCGTCATCCTGGAGTGTCACTTATTGTATCAATCTCCAAGAAGGAAAAGCGCAATGGCAGAAGTGGTTGCGGTGGGATTAGTTTAATTCTGACAGTTTCCAGGGATTTAGCTTCGATAACGTTGCGTCACCAGAAAACGGTTTGCTGAAGCGACGTCCTGGAACAAAAGCCGGATTTTGCCCAGGTCGACGTTTCATTGACTAGATTTTTGCTCTCCGCCAGTTGCTCGAAACGCGCTACATACCGCCGCCTCACAATAGTAGTTCTCGACTTGGTCGACCGAACAGTGCTAATCAATGCTCTTCATCGGGAGAATATGTCACGAGCGTTCATGAACCCTCTACCTATAACTGTGTACCGGTATGCGGTGTGCTATCAGATTCGGTCGAAACGATCAGCGGTGTTCGACAAGGGCATTCTTGTTAAACGTCATCACAGACAAGGTAATGCAGAATGCTTTAGTAGGTCTTCAGAATGTAGGCATCTAACTGGCAAACGGGGAGAAGCTATGACCTGGATTTCGCAGACGACCTCATGTGCTTGTTCGAATCTGCGTAATATGTGCAACGTGCACTAGACTGACTTACGAGAACTGCAGCTCCATTCGGCTTGTAATTTACATCTTCAGTGTGTAAAGTACTGCTACAAGACTGGACGGTAGTAGCCCAGTACTTGATAATCGATGGGGCTCAATCTTTGTTGACCGTTAGAGTTACCTGGATAGCCTTTTGACTGCGGATGGCAGTACGATGGTATAAGTGAACTTGCATGTATCCAAGGGTCAGGCAACGTACGATTAACTGATGTTTCGTTGAAACTGAAAGTTCGTGTGCACTGTGCACGGATGCGTTAAGTTCCGCTGTGTGGTTGCAAGACATGTAGTTTGCGTACAGAAAATATTTTTCACCTGGAGGTATTGATCATCAGTGTCTATATAGTATGGCTAGGATTGAATAGAGTGATCGAATGAACAATGCTTTGGTTAAGAATTTAGTATTAATTGCCGATTGAGGGAATATTCTATCATGTCGTATCACGCGTATTAGATTTCGTTGGTTGTGTCACGTGTTGCTTATTGCAAACACTCGTTTATAATATCGTGTCCTATTACCGTTGCTCCCAGAGAGTGGAAGAACACACGTGGTGACGGGGCAATGTGGAATGAGAAATTTATTGCTCCCTTCGGTGAAGTAGGTGTTTCACGCCCCCGTGGTTGTATCTGGAAGTTCCTTGAATCAGTTGGCTGGAAACACCTAAGCATATGATAGAGAACTGTGAACAGTGGCGATTATGTTGTCATTTTCTGTCGTATCACTGATTGTAAGTCTGCGTCATCATTCAGATACCTACGATCAGTTCTACTACGGAATTAGAAAGCAAAGGATTATGTTACCAGTACGATCAGCAATACACGTAGGGCATTTTCGCGAATTCGACGAATGCTGTATTCACATAGCGAGATTAGTTTGCGGAAGAAGACTCACGTCTTACGTTCCGCACGTCTCCTTGTGATCATTTATGGTCCTCGCAAGCTGAAGACACCAGGATAGTAGTAGTATTCGATCAATGGTACTTATGACGATTTTTTTAAAACAGTAAGGAAGAAGGAACCTTTAACGAAGAAACGAGAAGGCGATGCTGAGCAACTGTCCATCTTCCTCCATCGGCGTCGACTGCAGTGTTTCGGCTATGTTCTACGGCGCTCAGAAGCAGAACTCTCTCGGCTAACGTTGTGCGCTACATCCTGTTTAAAATCGCATGGTCTCGTCGGTAACCAGCTGAATATGTGGATCAGTTGCATCGAGGAGGATGTGGAGCGTCTATGCCCAAGGCCAGTCTGCGTTCACAATTACGGGGAGAAAAATGTGCGTCCATTTGAATGGATTTGGCTTCCATTCACAATGCTAGGTAAACAAAAATTCACGGTGTCCATGAAGTCAAATTATCCCCAAGTAAAAGATGGCATCGGCGGTGGTCAAGCGGATTAAGCGCCCGAAACAAAAAACGCCAAAGGTTCGAGACCGAAGTCCGTGGTCAATTTGATAGTGGATGAAAATTCGGAGTCGCGCTGGTTGTTGCCATGCTTGATCTAATGAGAAACGGTGAATATATAACAGCCAAATTTCAGTGTCCCGGTCGTTAGTTCATTACCATCGAATAGTGAATCCGTAATTTTAAGAACTGTAATAAGCAGAAGGTATTCGGTCAGAAACGGTAACGTGCAAACACAAAGTACCACTAAGTACGAACTTCGCTTCAACCTAATCTACTCGAATGAAGTCAACAAGAAGAACGCAACTGAACAGGAACAAGCTCAAGTTCCATTTAAAACTCCGATTGGTGAAATACGTTCCATACAATCGCCTCCCCGAAATGTCCGAATTTCACGACTAGTAGTCACCCTTCCCATTGGCAGCCCGTCTGCGCAGGCCAGCTTGAAGATTTATCCGATTGTGTCAAGTGAATTGCGCGTAAACTCACCACAAATAGTGAGCTTCCATCTGGCCTTCGATCAGTGATTACGGAGGTGGGATCCTGTATGCGTTTTTCGGAGACACAGAATATATCTATTTCAAATGTTTCAAGAGTTCTAGCTAAGGCTGCCCGCTACCGTATCTAGTTGAAAAAGCGAACACTGAAGGCAAACAAGTAAAGTAAAAAAATATTTTAAGTAGTGCCCGCAAACCATTTCTCCGCGTTCCACTACTGCTCCTATCTATCGAGCAGCAATTCTTCGCGACATCTCCATGGTCTTTACATCGGAAGAATGGAAATTAGAGAGGGCCAGTGTGGAAGAGATGCTGGAAGTATTCGAGCTATCGGTACATCTCGGTTGCTCACAGATCAAAAGGAAATTTTAGTTGCGAACCCTAACCGGAGCCTTTGAATCAAAAGTCTTGCATACGAGGCAGTTGGGCATTAATTCAATTCGGGAAGTTGGAACAATGCGATGCTTACCATCCTTTTCGAAGCAGCAGGCATGGGGTTCCTGATTATCCGGTACGACGACCGACGTAGTGTGAAATTTACCGTGTTTGTACAATTCACCTGGTTTTGTGAACGAGTACTGCTAATTAGTCCAAACACAAAGACGGAAAACGATTAGAATTCTCAGCCGCAACGTTACCAAAAACCAACTAGTAAGGTAGTGACGAGTGGCTCAGTTGAAGCTCATTTACTTCGATCAATCATTCTTCAATTCAAGTTTCTGGTCGAATTGCCGAGTTCTGGTCAATGTCCTAAATGCTGGATCAGCAGATTGTTTCGTTTGGGCTCTGGCGATTAACTTTCCAGGCACAATTGAATCTTCTACTTCGTATAAGCCATTCTGTATAGTTTGTTGAGTCAAGTCAAGATGTAGTTTCATCTGCGTAAAGTCCCCTTAGTTAATCTCCTACTTCGAGTCGAGCAACCTGGTAGCATCCAGCTCACAGAGGAATCATCAGTTACGATGAACAGCCGAGGATGTGGGGTGGGAAAACGGAGAAGGTAGCATGTGTAGTGGATATCTAACTACTAAAATTGGGTGACAAAATAAAGATTGAGAGTATTAAATTTTTGTAAGTTTGTTTTCAGAATGCATCCAATTTTTTCTTTTTTAACGAAAATTCTCTCAATAATCCTGTTTAAACGAACCACTCCCCTGGAAATTTCAGTATTCATCTAATACTTCATGACGAAAAATTGTCCAATGATGAATCACCCCGGCGATTTTCACTGACAAAACGGCCCAAATGAACAGGCACCAACTCATCAATAAAAAAAAACAGTAGCAATGTATTGGTTCAGTCGTCAATCCGATTAGATCAGAAGTCAAAACAAACTTTGCTCTGGACTGGCCATACTGTTGAATTTATTAAAGGGTTGCTAGGCTCTGAGAGGTCGAAAAGACGAAACATTATACCAGTAAACACTATACCCGCATTTTGGAAATCTCATAGTACCCGTTGCTAAAATTACAATCTCATTTGAATGGTTAGGAAAGCACGTAGATGATGAATTCGTGTCAGAATCACACGGCGATTGGCCGGAAGTGTTTCGTCGGTTGAGCAGGTCAGACCATCAGAAACGGGGCACAACGTGTGAAAGTATGGGATTTTGTTGCCAGCACTAGTATGTCTCACACGCGGATAGAGAATCAAAATATGCCAATTCAACAAAGGAGTGTACAAGCATGGAGATAGTTGAACAGGGCAGTACTGGGTACGCATGTGTGACGAGTACCAATAACGGGAGTATCAGTTGTTGACTTGACGAAAGTACAACCCGGATACCACCGCGTCTAGTTTTGCTGCATAGTTCCGTGTTTTCCCCATTACCTCAGGCTGTATTTGGTCACTTATGAAACATCGGAATCAAACTTACTTCCTGCTACATATTCTCGTGTCCAAAATGGGGAGTTTCAAATATCATATTGCGTGGAAGCTTGAAAACCATGCGCGAAGACTAAAATGTCATGAGTTAAAAGAAAATATTCACGGAAATATAGTAGTTCGATAGCGAAATATCGACCGTATTATCTGAACATTGTAATTTCTTTTTTATCTGATTGTAAGTTCCGAAGACAACTTGGCAGTTCGGCATGTCCACATACTATCGTATTGTTCACTCCTATGCATCAAAATCAGTGACATGATTTGATAGCTCTGACACGTTCCCTAGAATATCATCGCTTGTCACAGGTCCATGATTATGAAACAGGAAAAGAAGCCAATCAAGTTCTAACCAATTTAGCGAGGAAATAGTTCAGCTTGGAATTATCATGGTCACGGTACATGCACGAACACGTGCTTGCTTATTGGTAGATAGTAAACAGCTTCTTGTACGATCGTGAGCATTCTTCGGTTAAGCCTCGCCAGAATACATGGAGTGCAAGATTCAGGAGTGTATTTGCACTCGGCACCGATATCTCAAGTGATGTTGATCATAAATAATCATATTCTCCGGAAGTACGATATAGCATTATATAAGTTATATTTTATCGAGGCGTTTTTACTCATATCGGATTAGTGATTTGACCAGCAGATAGCCCAAGTATGAACTCCAAAGTAAACACGTTAACCAATCTAAGTTGAAGAGACTATGGAAACCTGAAGTCACTTGTCTAGACGCGTGGACTAGAAATGACTTTGGTTAGACAGTTAGGCGGCATCCATGAAACGGTGATTTAGCGGCTTACAAAAGGCAAGCTTAAAAGATATGCGTAAATTTCGAAATGAAAATTTCGATGCATCTGATACCGCACAGATGTAAATAAAGAGATTCTGAAGGGTGCAGAAAATTTTGTTGCAGCAAGATTTGAGATTCACAACAAATTCCCGTTTCATTTAAAAATATCTCGATGAAATTTCGAGGCATTAGCTATGATATTGATAATGTACACTGTTTTTACCTCAGGTTGTTGGTTTTGGCAAGGTTCCAACCCCTAGCTTGACGTTTACACTGCAAATTTTTCAACACCAGTCGAGATGACATTATCAGTGAATGTGCGCAATTGGTCATTTTCCTGGGTATTAAAATGTTCCCCGTTCCTGTGAATGATTAATTGGTGGCCTGCAGGCTACAATTTTGAATATTATATTTCTTCTTGGTCATTCGTGAATAAGCAGTAACTGTTCGCGGGCTAAAGCTTGTCGCCAGGTAAACATCTCCCAAAGGGACAGTGTCCAAGTCATATCTGCCATTTCAGTGGTGGGTTGGAACTGTCGGAAATTGTCGCAAAATCCTCATGCCTCCAGATTATTCAGCATCAACAGAATCACTCACGACCGGGCTCGGTAGACATTTACAATTTTTCAAATGTCATCAATCTGATCCTAAGGTAAATAAATCTCATTCATCCGGTGTTAAAATGTCACTAGGGTTCTTGCCTCCTGTTACCCTGGCTGGTATCAAAGTTACCCTTATGACATTTTTCACGGCTTCAATGCAGTTTAATCAAATCGACAGTTGATCTGCCAGGCAAATCAGTCCACTGATTAGCCTAACGATCGTCTACGAGAAAGGCTTTCTTCTATCCGGTAATGACCGTTCTTGAAAAACGTGTGCGTAATAGTGAAACTGCACTTGTTCAGGTGCCGTTGGGATATACCAACGGGTTGTTTACCTGCCTTTCTAATCCGGGTCGCTCCGATTCAGACTGCACCAGATCTATCCTCGTTTGAATTTTCTCACAAATTTTGCATTCCTCCGATTCATCACATGCAACAACTGTCATCAAAACACCGATCTGGGTTTAACACGGGACCTAATTCATACCCATATACTGCTTATTCATGAAACACCTGAAGCACGAGTGCAGTAAAAGGGGCACGACCCACAGCCATTAGGATCCACTGGTGAGCTTACGTGCAATCACAAACCATATATATATATATATGTATGTGTCTATATATAGAATTCGAGATGGAACATTGAAATGTGAAAAGCTTTATGGGGATGTGAGAAGTGATCGGAAATTGCTGGCATGCAATTTTGATCCATATAGCTCCTTAGTGCACACGACACCGTGCTTCAGGTGCAAAGTGCATTATTCGAGATGACTTAGTAAATGGGGCTAATGTTAGCTGATTTGATGCGCTTATAAGCACAATCAAGTTCATGTTACTAATTTTGATGCATAGGAGTGAACAATACGATAGTCTGTGGACATGCCGAGCTGCCAAGTTGTCTTCGGAACTTACAATCAGATAAAAAAGAAATTACAATGTTCAGATAATACGGTCGATATTTCGCTATCGAACTACTATATTTCCGTGAATATTTTCTTTTAACTCATGACATTTTAGTCTTCGCGCATGGTTTTCAAGCTTCCACGCAATATGATATTTGAAACTCCCCATTTTGGACACGAGAATATGTAGCAGGAAGTAAGTTTGATTCCGATGTTTCATAAGTGACCAAATACAGCCTGAGGTAATGGGGAAAACACGGAACTATGCAGCAAAACTAGACGCGGTGGTATCCGGGTTGTACTTTCGTCAAGTCAACAACTGAAACTCCCGTTATTGGTACTCGTCACGCATGCGTACCCAGTACTGCCCTGTTCAACTATCTCCATGCTTGTACACTCCTTTGTTGAATTGGCATATTTTGATTCTCTATCCGCGTGTGAGACATACTAGTGCTGGCAACAAAATCCCATACTTTCACACGTTGTGCCCCGTTTCTGATGGTCTGACCTGCTCAACCGACGAAACACTTCCGGCCAATCGCCGTGTGATTCTGACACGAATTCATCATCTACGTGCTTTCCTAACCATTCAAATGAGATTGTAATTTTAGCAACGGGTACTATGAGATTTCCAAAATGCGGGTATAGTGTTTACTGGTATAATGTTTCGTCTTTTCGACCTCTCAGAGCCTAGCAACCCTTTAATAAATTCAACAGTATGGCCAGTCCAGAGCAAAGTTTGTTTTGACTTCTGATCTAATCGGATTGACGACTGAACCAATACATTGCTACTGTTTTTTTTTATTGATGAGTTGGTGCCTGTTCATTTGGGCCGTTTTGTCAGTGAAAATCGCCGGGGTGATTCATCATTGGACAATTTTTCGTCATGAAGTATTAGATGAATACTGAAATTTCCAGGGGAGTGGTTCGTTTAAACAGGATTATTGAGAGAATTGAATGCGTTCTGAAAACAAACTTACAAAAATTTAATACTCTCAATCTTTATTTTGTCACCCAATTTTAGTAATTAGATTGTTACTAGATTTGAGAACATTGGGTTGGGTCTAAAAATCTACGGGATTTGTGGTGAATCTAACGTTTTATGTAATGCAACCACCGAATTCGTTTGTCTTAATTATCCGCGGTAACTGACATTGCTTACCGATCAACACTGAATCGTTGAACGACGAACGAACAAAATTCCAAACAAACATGAAAACGCGAAGACGTGAATCATACTCCGATTGACTCAGCCGTAGGACACATCAGCAGCACTTTCCGACAGAAGCTCCACCCATCCTGCAATCCGTACAGCTTGTGAAGAAGTTGCGAATTAAGATGAACACGAGAAGATGTCCAAAGTTAACCTGATTCGCAATACTGAATGAGTAACTTTTGTTTCACGGAAATTTTTCGGAATTTCGTCACGCTTGCCCACCAAGTATTCTATGTCTCCCAGGTATCATTGAAATTTGATAATCGATTGCACCAATGGACCGATTTCAGGAACAGAACAGTTAGCGGTAGCTCAGTGGAAACCTAGTTTATAACTTCCCAAGGAAATATTCCATATGGATCACTTTGGTTGTATTTAGAACTTCAGGACGAGTTCTTCCTGATAACACGAAAGTCAGCATCCTGAGATGGAGCACGGTGGAGAAGGAGTGTATATGCATCATTATATTTGTAAATATCTAGCACAAATCCGTGCTCAGAATCTGTGCCATTCGAATCGTGAGGAAGGCTGAAAACAATGAATGAGAAAGAAGAAAATGATACAATGTGTAATATCCACTACACATGCTACCTTCTCCGTTTTCCCACCCTACATCCTCGGCTGTTCATCGTAACTGATGATTCCTCTGTGAGCTGGATGCTACCAGGTTGCTCGAACCGAAGTAGGAGATTAACTAAGGGGACTTTACGCAGATGAAACTACATCTTGACTTGATGGGATGGTTTGCGTATCACCATGACTCAACAAACTATACAGAATGGTTTATACGAAGTAGAAGATTCAATTGTGCCTGGAAAGTTATTCGCCAGAGCCCTAACGAAACAATCTGCTGATCCAGCATTTAGGACATTGACCAGAACTCGGCAATTCGACCAGAAACTTGAATTGGAGAATGATTGATCGAAGTAAATGAGCTTCAACTGAGCCACTCGTCACTACCTTACTAGTTGGTTTTTGGTAACGTTGCGGCTGAGAATTCTAATCATTTTCCGTCTTTGTGTTTGGACTAATTAGCAGTACTCGTTCACAAAACCAGGTGAATTATACAAACACGGTAAATTTCACACTACATCGGTCGCATTACGAAGAATAATACCTGGTTATATTGGACGCGAAACTATTGCTCATTCATCAAAAGACGAAGTGAAGCGCAAACTGTTTCGGTTTTGACTGACCAAATTTCTATCCAGATCTACCGTCCAATCCACCAATTTTTGCAAAATGATGAAGTACTGCCGCACAAATGAGCTTTTGAAGTGAATTACAGAGGCGGATGCAGTTAATTCTCACTGATTGGGGCGTTAATGTGACGACCGGTTTACCACAATACAAACGTCCATTACTTAGCACCTGTGACTGATACTAATAGTAATGAATTTCGCAGTCGAATTCCGAACTCCCATGTGAATTCGTAATATTAGAAAGAAAAATGACACAACCAGATAAGTGATATTTGATCAAAATTGCAGCCAATGGATACGCCTCTATGGGTGCACATAGGTTTATGTGTATCTCAAGTGATGGAGTGAACAAAGAGAAAATACACGCTAATGAGGGCATACATTAGCAAGCAAGAAAGGAACAAACAAAATGAGAACAGATTTAACGTCCGCACGCCTGGGGACACGCAGACACCTGTGCGCGCAGTGAAAGTAAGCTTGTGTAAACGCTATTCACAGAACAGCCGTTAAGTCTGAGAAAGAACAGGGTAGGACGGAAACGTTTCGCTGTAACACGGCATCAAATATAGCAACACAATCCATAGCAGTGAAAATGACCAAAGGGCATCGGCCAAGCTATGAACAGCTGCAACATTGGCTCCGGTATCACCGGTGATCACTGATGAACGACACCTTTTATAAGGAAGAAAATTTGTGCATTCCAGTCACATGGTATGATGAGTGATCATGAAGTTGGCACTGAACAACAGCACGTCGGGAGAATGAAACCACTCAGCTAACCACATAACAAGCACAGTTTGATGGTGGCAAGAGACGGCCATTTAACTGCGCAGAGGGGACTTGTGGTCGGTTGCATGAAGAACCACGGGACATCGACAATACATCTATATTAGTCCTCGGACTAGGGTGTATGGTTATGATGTGCAACTTGTTACGGCTGCTGCGATCGCAGACCAGCATATCTGACACACATTTGGGGTGGCATCCTACCAAACCAAAACAATAAATGAAATGATTTCCCATGAGTGTCGGCATGACTCGAAGAACGCGACTGAAGAAACCGGGAAAACAATAAAGAAGTCAGAAAAAATAAGGCACTCCAGAGAATGAGGGACAAACCAAACCATATAAAGTAGCAACGGAGGGAGACATCGAGGTTGTAGGCAGAGAACAAGAACAACCGCTGTCATCCACGTCAGTGCTTGTTCACAAATTCAGGCACTTGAGGGAAAAATAGTTGGTAGTTACAGTGCATCTCTGATAGATCTGTGGGAACCAGCGAAGGCAGCAGTGTGGTGAACAAATCGACCGTCGATATACCCTTAGATTGTGTCTTCGGATGTGCGAAGATAGAATGGGATGATTAGGCATTCAAAACGGGACCATTAGTAGGTAGCAGCTCCTCCATGTATCGTACTGACTGAACAGGTCGCGTTTCGGAAGTTATGCGATCAAGCTGTAAAGAGAAAGGAGCGATTAGTCAAGTGCTTCCTATTGATCGTACAATCAAGTATGCCATGATGTTACGGAAATGGTCACCTTGTACTTGCTAACACTGTGGCATATACTGGAAATATTAGAAGGAAGTCTAAAAGATGAATGATATAATGTTAATAACACAGCGTTGTTGGTAGATGTAATGCGCCAACATTTCGACTACCGTGGGTAGTCTTTCTCAAGGCAAGTTTTAAAATCAAATTGATTTTGAAGACTAAAAGGTGGTTACATAGAATAGAAATTCGATTTATTTTACGCATTCACAGTAGGAAAACCACATGTATTGAGACTCAAAAGCCGAATGTTGGAAAATCTAAACACTGTTCAGACTACTGAAACAGGCGTTAGGACGAGAGTGCAACGGACAAGAATAGGAAGTCTCCAAATTACATTCTCGTGCACCCAAACATCAGCACGTATAGGATGCTGTAGCAGGTTACGTCAATTAAATGCTCGATGTGTAGTAGTCAATGAGGCACGCTACATCATAGTGGGATGAAAGACCCGGAAACTGTGATTCTAAAACCTCAGGTGGCACGGGACAACGTTACGATAGGCCGGGTGTGATAGCAGACGGGGGACAGCTCAGTGCCATTGGACACTAAGAGGAATCGCATAAAAATATGATTTCACTCCAAATAATATGCAGAACCATTAACAGAATGGGTATATAACCCGTAGAAAAATAAAAATGGAGAAAGAAAATTGACAGGTCCAAAAATTCAATTCTAATGATTTAGCACTTGGATTGCAGGGAGTAGTTTGTTGTCGCCCGGCTCAATAAAAATCTGAGTTTGTGTACTTTTGTATCAATCCAAGTTTCAGGATTACTGTTACAATAGTAAGGTAAGGAAAAGATTGACTAGAAGGCTTCTGATATCTCCCAGTGTTGGAATAGAGCGCAGAAGTGTCTGAGACTATGGTCGAAAATACCAGATAAACAAGCGAATGCAATTCCCCACCACCGAACAAGAATAAACAGTTGTACACGTGCGCTTGCTTACCAAGTCGTTTGCCCTGGCAATTAGAAAATCGCAAGCCAAATCGACATCTTTCGCGTCACCTGTGACCAAAACGCTATTCGCATCGACAGTCTCACGGGCTCTCCTATTAGGGAAGTCAATCCGAACATGAAACTCTTGCATAACCTTCTGGATCGCGTTACCCCGGTATCCAATGAGTTGAGGGTGTACCTGGACGGTTTTAGAAGGAACAAAAATAGTGCTGCTATATCCGATCATACGGAGAACCCGTAGAGGGAATTTGATGAGAACTACCTAAATAGGAAGTTCGAGGGAATGCCATCTCATTCAGCGAGCAAGTTAAGCAAAGGAACGAGATAATTTCTACCACCAAAGCAATTTACAAGAAATCTATCAAAATAGATGAAGTGTTTCCAACAGTGCGCAAACAGGCAAGCGTTCCAGAAACGGAAGACTTGACTACCATAATTAATAAGCTTGCACAACAGGATTGTCGGCTGCCCAACAAGTACAGACCGGTTTTGTGAATGCCACTAAATTACTAAATTCATAAGTCTGCAGATAACACAAGTAAAGCAATCTATGGAGCAGATTTCCAACAACATTGAGTATATTCACTGCCATAGTATGCAAAAACAAACCAGTTTACTTATTTTGCTGAATCGTTTGCGCAAGTGTAGTATCGAATGAAGTTAACCGCTCAGTGACTGACATCATCGTTTTTTATCTGCGACAGTAACAAGTGACTTACACGACGCTTGCTCATTAGTGTAAATGCTACTGTCTCCAAACATTTCATCATGCTTGCCAATGAATGTACAAGGCCTCAAGTTGGCTAATTGCCCTGAAGGATGCTCGAAATGTTCCCGAGTGGCCGTGTTCCAAATTGGCCTTCAATGAGGAAGACCTACTCACTGTCCTACCACGGCGGAGGGAAATCCCACTAACATATGAGGACAAAAGGGAACGACCAGTGCTCTCCACTGCATTGAATGACATTTCGTTTGGGAGTTGGCTGAATCCCGTAAAAGAACCGTGCCGCACTGTGCCCACCGGCATCTTTGATGGAACGTTGCGTTGGACAACTTAGGATGCTTAACCACATTTGAAGCGACCAGCCACCACCTTCCACACTACGTTCAGATAACCTTACTGACTTGTAGGTAAGACCCTTTAGCTAAAGGATAGGGATAGAACCCCTCTCATTAGCACTTGCTTCATTTATTCGATCAGCTTTTGTGAAATGATTTGGGTTCATGGATAATGATAATAACAATACGCATTATTAGGGTGGAAAGTCACCAACGCTAGTCGTTGACTCCAGTCCGTATTTCTTTCCGGACAGCATACTGGTGATGAGATTTCGTCTGACGACATAGTTCGCATACCTGTTTGGAAAGGTTGGACAAAAGAAAACTGACTTGTTCACGGTCGGATTATACATTCCCACGACACGCTGATGTTTATGGAAGACGGAGGCTCTATGCAGAGCTTCTAGGCGCTCGAGAATCCAGTATACACTTCACCAGTACAACCGACTACTTGCGACCGTCTACGCAGCTCGTTGTTACGCAAATACTTACAAATGACTGCTGTGATTGATGAATCTGGTACCATGAAGCTGACCATTTAACCAGCTGGGGAGTGTCTCATTTCACGCAATATAACATCTGAGTAGTATATCCGACCAATTGGATTGAAAGCTATTAAAGCAAAATCTACTGCGACTCTTCGTCTGTTAGCAACTAGCGTGACGAGCTTATGAGGTAAATTCTATTGTACTGCCATGTATGGATTTATTGGTAGCAACAAAATATCCATGAATCGGACAGTAATGTTCGGCAAACGGATACCTAGAGAGTAGAGCAAAATTAACCAGTAATATTAAACTTAACGATGGCACTAGCAAAATGAGAAGGGAATAGCACATCACCTAAAAACAAAGAGACAAAAACGGCGCGTACCTCAGCGGGGATGCACAATTCCTCGGTTACTTGCTCCAACTGTTGTTTGATCATGCCTTCTAATTTGCTTTTCGCTTCTTCCACTTTATGCTGATAACCACGCAATATCACTGTTGATAACCTCTCTTGTGAGGATTGTGTTGTGGACGGAATTCTTCCAGATTCCGGAGATTCAATATGCAGCATATTTGTCCCCTTGCTACTTTTAACATCATGATCACTCTCTCCGTGGTCATCGCCGTTTAACCGCTCAGAGATGTCGTCATCCACATGTACCCCGTTCTCGGTAGTGACATGATTGGCGTCAGCCTCGGAATCTTGGCCATTAGCAACTACCTCCGGTCCTGGTTCGCAATCTCCGTTGACAGGTGTTAATGATGGACCAGGAGCAATAAACATGAGAACATCCTGCAATTGTGTGAATTCACGTTTGATACTCAATAGCCAGGGTGTAAAGCGAGACGGTATGGGCAACGACGATTCGAAATTGCGAGCTATTCTGTCTGCTTTGAGTTCCTCACAATGCTTCACCCATTCAGCGAGTTCAGCTTTGGCCGCGGTAAGTTGTGCCGGTATTCCCCTGAGATAAACGACATTCAGACCAGCGGAGTTTGGCGGCGGCAATCGGATTGTGACCTGCAGGGCGAACAGATTTCACAATTTTAATAACACAGAAGCGTAATTCATGGACAAAAACGCACAGCATCGTACTGAGACCAGAGGCATTTCACTATTTAGGATTTTCTATGAATATTAACATATCGGGAAAAGTAAACGGCCACTTGTTAGACCTAAGCATGAACATTCAATTCCATGTAGCAGAGGGAGTGGATTGGCGCATTATTGAACTCGAATGGCCGTAAATACATGCAAGTTAGTGGATATTAGGGCAAATGAGACCAAACAAAGGGTGGAATTAGGGTAATAAAGCTCACTTACATTATACTTTTGCTTCAGCTCCAATGCTTTCGACAAGGTTTCAGATTGTTCTCCGCTGTCGTCATTCGGTTGAGCACCTCGGGGAGGAGCTAATTGTGTCCTCCGCCCACGGCGATCGTTTGAGAGATTGATAATCAACCCACGATGAAACTCTTGGGATACGGGGAATTCTTCCTCCACAGGGAGAATAGGTCGTATCTCCTGTTCGTATAGCTGCTCGATTTGCTCAGGTCGACCGGTGATGATCAATGAACCACTGGCTGTAGAAGATAGATAAGGTTCACCAACATTTAACGGAAAATCCAGTTTACCAAGAGCATTACGGATGATGGTGTACTGGAAGATGACTCATTTACAAGCTAACAGCAAAGGCTGCACAGTGCTCGTCTTCTTTAGAGTGCACACTCGAAGGAACACCGGTCGCTTTAGAGACGAGCGACAGAAAGGCAAAATGAAACCGGATCGTAAACACGCGTGACTGAGTGAAATTTGATTACATCATCTGATATCTTGAACTCACTAACAAACGAGCATCGAATTTTATAATCCAGGAGGTAGGAAAAAGCCTAACAAATATGAACTACATATTGTTTTTGAAAAATATCTGACGAATAGATAAGCAAAACTTACCAGGGGGGCGTGGGACGCTCAATTTCTCAGGTGAACTCTGGGCTGAAAAATTATCATCCGCCGACCGCACGAGGTTGATAGATACTCGGTATTGATGTTGAAGATCACGGAAGTGGGATCGAGCTTGAGAGAGTGCAAAGAACTGACCAGGTTCAGTAATCACAAACTCCTTTGTGGTTTTTTCTTGTATATCACGTATCATACTCCGAAGATCTTCAGCTGCGGACTAAATTACGGAAACAGTGAAAACAATTTAAATATACACATGATATATATATATATATATACATAGTATATACATATATATTACAAACTTGACAGACATCTTACCTGGCATTAAACAGCGACTTGCTGTCATCCAGCTTTGGCCTAATGCGACCTCATGTGGTTTTATGGCACCCTAAGTTTCGGGATCATGACTGCTGTTCATAACGAGACTACACTTTGACCTTGTGTGACGGCTTGCACGCCTCCATGACCCAACAAGCTATACACGTTGCCTTATCTCAAGCCGAACATCCAATCATGCCTGGAAGGTCAATGGGTAGAGGCCTGACAAACTAGTCTCCTGGTCCTTTAAGTCGGGGGTCGACCTGAGTTAGCAAATGTCGGAAAAACGAGTGGAAGAATAATTGATCCAAGTAGATGTGCTTCCAATTAGCTATATCTCACTGCCTCGCGCTCAGGTTCTTGTCAGAACCCTAATCGCTCTTCTGTTTAGTGGCTGGACACCCTAGTAGTACCCGTCCATCAATCCACATGAGTCACACGCCTACAAATAACTCCATATTGTATCGGTCGTCGCACACGCCAATCAGGACCACGCTTTCCATTGCATCGAGCGCACGTGGGGTGGGTAATGATAAGCATGCTACCGTTCAGAGCAACCCCCACCTTTTTCAACCTCTCTTCCGTCTCCAACGCAATCTATTTGCCCCCTATGCCTATCCATAATGGCCCCATTGATAACACGCCCAATACTCGCAACGGTTGATTGTCAAGTAGTGTGGCAGGTGGTTTTCAATCTGCTAGTTCACATTTTCTCAGGCCTCGTCAGCCTTTGCATCTGGGTTCCTTCAATGTGCGCACTCTAATGCAGACTGACAAACAGGCGTGTTCGGCTTTGACAGTAGACTCACTTTCGATTGATGTCTGCTGTGCGAGTGAAACGAATTCAGGATTCGTGTAGAGTGATTCAACTAACTGCGCCTAATGTCTCGTCAAGATATTTCCTTTACAAATAAGGAGACGAAGCAGCTCAAGCTGTGCGTGTGCGTCAATGCGGTGTAGGAATAGTCTTGAGTGAGAAGGCTGAAGCAGCCCTTTCAGATTGAATCCCAGTTAACAGTCATTTGTGCTTGTGCACCGTGAGACTGTAGGGATCACTCGGTGTCCGGAAGGATAGTAGTGTTAAGCGCAGTTTATTCGTCATCTCGACATATGCGCCAGCAGACTGCAGCACTGACACGCAAAAAAGACGAGTTTTATGATGACCTCGTCACCCGTGTTCGGAAGAGCAAAGGCTCTGATATTTCAGTACAAGCAGGTGATCTTAATGCACAAGCTGGAAGACTGAGTGCACCGGATACCTGTTTATGTAGGCGGTGCGATTTGCCGGCTCAACGACGAGACGACGAAGAAAGACTTCTCTAATTCTGTGCGGACAATGATTTTTTCTTATCTAGTACGAATTCCCGGCACAGTTCGCGTCGCACTGCGACATGACGTTCTAACTCGACGAGTAGCCTGAGTCAGATCGACCATATCGCAGTAGGCTCTCGTTGGCGCGGTTCTGTACAAAACTGTAGAACCCACTGGACCACGTACCTCGGATCGGACCGTGAGTTAGATTTATTGCGATTTTTGGTGCAGCTCAACGGTCATCGACGCAAGCCACAAACCCGATTGACTGTCGAACGTGTCTGATTCGGCTGTTCGGAAAAGTTATGAGCAGAAATTGTCCGAGCAATTAAGAACTACGACGAGTAATGGGATCAAATTAAGAAGGCTATGCATTTGGCAGCAGATTTCGCATGTGGTCCTAGGTTCACCATCCATCAGATACACTGAATCTTACAAGGGTCACTAGGTCTAATGGGGCAAAACGGTAGCTCCCTAATTGCAATGAAGTGAATAAGATGCGTTGACTGTTGCGGCGTCAGTTGACGATAAGCCTTAGGAATGCCCGTGAAAACTGGTGGGTTAGGGTAGCCGAAGAGATGGAAGAAGTGGCCGCTTCAGGTAACAATCAAAGACTGTTTAAGCTTATACGCGACAGCGGTGGGCGGCGAAATTCAGTTAGTGAATCCGATAGGAATGGTAGACGACAAAGGATGAACCAATGGACTGAGCACATCAAGGACCAGTTTAGCTGGTCACACCCTAACGTATTAAATCCGACGTCAGCAGTTGCAAATCCTTGGGAGGTGTTACTTGATCCCCAACGAAAGTGGAAGTGGGGTCAAATATTCGGCTTCTGGAGAGGAGAAAAGCAGCCTGTCCCAACTACCGTCCCCCAGTTCTCTTCAAATTGAGTGGGGAAGCTCTGGTGAAATCACTTGCCTCCATGCTTTCGAACGAGGAGCGTATTCCGTTATTGTGAGGTGAGTCATTGATCGTATCCATCTTCAAGAAGGGCACACGGAGTGACTGTAGCAATCACCGTGAGATTAGTTTAATTCCGATAGGTACTTAGGTGTTAGATTTGATAATGCTGCGTCGTTTGACAACAATTCGCAAAAGTAAGATCCGCGGATAGCAGGCCGATAATATATATATATATATATATATATATATATATATATATATATATATATATATGACTCCGCGGATATATATATATATACATATGGTGCTAGAAAACTCCCCGCTACGCTCCATCCAATGCTCTGTCGATTCGATTTGTTTTGCGAAATTCACGGGGATGAAAGTGAATCCAACAAAAGGAGCCTCCCCAAGCAATCCAGACTAGACAATTCAACGGCAAAGTAGAATAAGTTCCAGCTTCTTATGATACCCTGGAGGCACGGCGCAGTAGGATCATGCCCTATAGACGTTAGGAGCTGATAAGCGGAAGAGAAGAGGGACTGGTAAAAATGGTCCACATAGAATCCAAATAAATCAAGTGTGGTAACGAGGTCGTCGAACGCTAAAGTGCACGACGAGTCCGTGATTCTAACCTCTGATCATTTTACGGTAGTGTTTAACTTACTTGACCCCAGTCGTTCACAACAGGCGCCCGTAATAAACGGATCAGTGACGACGGATAATAGATTTTAGTGAGGTTGACTGAAATACTTGGCGTGTGAAAACGTGCATGATAATCACATGTGAAAGTCAATGAGTCGCACAAAGGAAATTCAGCATAGCTGAGGACTGAATGCTAGTTCCGGTTTGTAATTAATACTTAATCGGATTTCGAACTGTCAATTTATATACTCAGATTTAAAAAAGTCACAAGAAAAAAATTTGCATACACTCCAATGTATAAATAACAGCCTCAAGTCTAGACTACTGAAATCTGTCACGCGTCCCAGCGGTCATCTTTTTGCTTCGATGTAGCGAGGGGCTAGGGGTGCAGCATTTCTTTGGCAAGTGAAAAAAGGAAGCCGTAGTTTGTCAGCACATACCTCGACACATGCCTTTTGTCCAATAAGTTTAATGTAAACCTGTTGATCCGCGTTCGGCGAGTCGGCAGTAGACTCCGTCGGAGGGCCAATAGTCCTGGGCATAATCACGCGCACTCGGTCGAGCTCGGGGTAAGAGAAAGAACGACGATAGACTACAATGTCCTTCAATATAGATGGATCGACTGGAACGGCTTGTTCGATTTCATCTTCCTGTGGGGAAAGTGAGTGTCAAAAGAAGTGACATCAGCGAGGGAAATGGAAAACAAATCGCCTATGATAACCTTAAAATTTATGGATAACTAGTAACTAAATAATTAACAAAAATTGGAGCGACAAGTGAGTGGCTAAGAGGAACGTATGCCAAGAGCGAGTGAAAATAAACATATAAAGACGAGTACAAGGAAATTTCGCATCACAATGAGAATTCCTGAAACGAGATATTCAGAGTCCGAAGAAAACAACGTTCATGTAACAGAAATCAGTCAGCAAATAAACGATGATTTGTGAATGAAAAGGGATTGCCGTACCAAAGTTTTAATCATGGCCTCAAGATCAGATTTCGCCTGAGCAACCGCATCTTTGGGTCCAACGATACGAATTTCCATTGACAACTTTGGATCAGTTTCCATGCGATCCGGAAACAAAAGCTCAACATTATGTCGCTCACGGAAACGGATAATGTTCGAGCCCTGTCGACCAATAAGCAGACCATGAAATTTCGGATCAACGTATACCAATTCCTGGACAAACGAAAAGGAAAGAAAAGGCCAGAGGAAATATAAAGGACGTGAGTCGTATACTCACCGACCAAAAGAACAATCCGAAATCACAACACTGAAAAACACCTTAAGGCCACCAGCAATTCACGAGATCCGAGCGAAAGAACAAAGCACACCAGGTGAAGCAAAATAACCCACTGAGGAAACATCATTAAACACAAACATACGCAAAAATTCACAAAAAAAACCAAGCAAACGTAGGAAGCCAAACACTATCTACACAAAACAAAACCGCAAACAGAACAACCACAAAATTGCAGAGGACAACATCAAGGAAAACCGACATATCGACGAACAAAACACAAAAATATGAAAATCTGATATGAAAAAAAACATCCGAAAATAAACAACATAAAAAATCACAAGAATAAAAGAAGCAACAAAAAGAAACAAACCACCACATTAACATCGTCAACAGCAAACCGACAATACACAATCCAAACACGCCA
>LUCM01000178.1:5188-38708 GCA_008360955.1 Fasciolopsis buskii
CCCACCGCTGTCGCATATAAGCTTAAACAGTCTTTGACTGTCACCTGAAGCGGCCATGCCGGTTTGTGGCCTGTGTCGATGGCTGCTGAGCTGCTGTAAAAGTCGCATCGAAATTAATGCATGGTCCGATTCGACATACATAGTCTAGCATGATCTACAGTTCTGGACAGAACTGTGCCAACGGTAGCTAACTGCGATATGGTCAATCTGACTCAAAGTACCTGCCGAGTTAGAGCGCCATGTCGCTGTATGACGCGAATCGTGTCGGAAATTCGTACTAGATAGGAATAAATGATTATGTGCACAGAATTGGAGAAGTCTTTCCCCGTTATCTGTTCGTTGAGCAGGCAAGGTGCATCGCCCACCTAAACAGGACTCCGATGCACAGAGTTTTCCAACTCGTGCATTAAAATCACCCGCCACCACTACAATGTTAGGGCGTTTGCTCTTCCGAGCAAGAGTGACGAGGTTATCGTGAACTAAAGCGAGACGCTCGAAGTTTTTCGCTTCCCAAACGGAACGATGCAAAATCACTCTTAAGTTAATGTCAGTAATCGCCATTAGAAAGCATCGATTCATGTAGCCCCTCAAAGAGTAATAAGATCACAATGGATTAATAATGGATGCCTAATGGCCGTCAGCATCAGTCGTTGTTAAACGGCTGAGCGAGTGCCACTGGCGGTTGCCTTTTTCATCAAGTTACACTTTTCGGTAAAAGGAATGAATACGTAAAGTGGGTAGGGAGTGGACCTATGTGGATGGGAAAATAGAGTAACACCGTAGTAGCCAATGTACGGAATGCAGTCTAACGGTGCAACCACACTTTTAATCAGTCTGACTTGAGAAGAAATGACAACACGATGTTAACTGTCCACGATTCACTACTAGTGTCTCCAACCATCTGGTTGACGGGTCTTTCGAATCCCAGTCACAAAAATATGGGATACCTGCTCTACCTAAGCTCGGTATACATTCTCATTCCATTTTGCCAAGTCATCTGTTAACCTCCACATGGCTTCTTTCACTCTGAGGGAGGGGTGGAAAATAAGGCATGGTAGACGAGTGCTTGCTATACGCAACTTGTGACTTGACTATCAAAGTCGACTGGGCTACATGTATTCTGACAGATTCTCCAAACCCATACTTAATACTTAATTCCTAACGGCCGCATTAGTCAATCCTGGCAATGTTACGCAAACATCGATGATCGGAAACCTCTAGGCGAACATTTTCAGCTCGAAAGCTCCATGTCTGACAGCCATACATCAGAACTGGGCGCTGCTTTACACTTTGATTTAAAATTACTTGTCGTTTTGTTGTGAAGAATGTTTTCCTACCACTAATCCTGGTTTTCTCTAAGATTCCACTGGGCCAGAAGTGGCCGTCTACGGTCTAATTGGATACTGCTTGCACAAGAAGAATTTTTAAAAGGAATTCGAGTTGATGAATTCGTTTCTTCTATGTTTGTGGATGTATTCGGGGATGTTGTTCCTTTAGTGTTATTTTATCTGGCGAGCGTTTTTGAGACTTAGTATTAAGCCAGCATTTAGTAATCATTGATGTCAAATAGCACCGATGACAGGTTTTCGAAGATGAGTGAACATACGTTCGTTGCTGTTTAGACTGAAAGCGGCCCTCGTGATGAGATGTAATCTTGCAGTTAACTCTTTCGGGAAGTTTGTGGTTATTTGTTTCAGCAAGTGCATATAATAAAAGTTCATGCATATGGGATATTCTTATGAATCACTAGCTTGAAATTAAACAGAACCATACTATTTAGTTCAATCAGATTTTGGGTGCGACAACGCGTTTTCTCTGTTTTTCCAGCTGAGTTAAGGATGAGCAGAAAATTCAAAGTGCGTGCAGTGTCAACGTGAAAGTTGTACAGCCAATCAATCCCTGGACGGCTGTAGCTTGAGATATTTTTCATCCCTTCAGTTCACTAAAAACAAGAGGCGCCTACTGCAGCTAATTTCTCCGTACCCTTACTTGTATAGGTGTTTGCCACTGATGGCGTTGGAAATAGGTGCTTTCAGTGTGCTGTTACATGTAAAAACAGCTTTAAGACAGCGAAAGTGACTAGTTGGTAATACAATTGGGGTAGAGATTCAACACTACAAGTTTTAAAGCTGGCGTGCGCCAGGCCAAAAGTTATTGTAATCCGAGTGGAGAGTAAGACAGCTTGTCGCACTGTCTTTTAGTTGTGCTTCCAGCAGGACATAAAACTGTATGTGCACGCAAATTTATAAGTAGCACAGACCCGATTGCAGACTGATTGCCATCAAAACCACGACAGCAGACTAATGCAATACGACAGTAACAGAAAAGAAACATGTAAAATTCACCACATAAATCGACCCTTCATTCCTGCCTCACTTTTTCCATCTTAATCCATGACTTCATTGTGGTCATCTTACTACTCAATTGTCCGCACCGAATTAGTAGATTTTCTTAGAGATCTACACTTGTGGCTTCCGGTCAGGAGACCTGATTTGTGAGGCAGGCGTTATTGGTCAACTGATAACTTTACGCCGTGGTTTTGGGGTTTTGTGCATTGTTTAGTATGGCATATTGTTCCATAATGTCAAATGTTTTGGCACATGATTTTCCTTGTAGCAGAAGAGAAGGCAAACTAATTTATCGATGAGTTGTGTAGAGCATTTACGAGTAAACGAAATGGAACATTCTGAAATAAGGAATTAACTCCTAAAAAACTTGATTAGGTCGAAAATTGGTTCACTTTGAATTTCTGAGCACGTCGCTATGAGTAGTTCACGACAGTAAATATCGAAATAATAGATATATAAGTCAGATGTGCAAGGAATTAGATGAGAGTGGTTTTCACGACACCAGATTTAACGGAGGAGCAGAGTATTCCTTACTTTCAAAAACGCAAAATGTCTTCGGTAATTTCATAACTATAGATGAGCATGCAAACAGTAGAATGGCTCAATGCTTATTTACCTAGGTGGCCGAGTAAATTTACACAATTTCAGAACCACTCTATTTCCCTTACTGGGTTGTTTGCTGCCCAAATGAAGCTTATTTAGACGTTTGATTTCATATGGGGTCAACCGGGTGTAATTTTGATCGGGGTGTTGTGAAGACGTGCATTCTTATCTTAAACCACATTGGATCACTAACCACTGGTTGAAAAGGTACATGTATTATAATGGGAGTAATCGTGAGTTGGCCTATCTTTGCCCCATCTGTTATTAACATTTGACATTCCTACGATTTTAGGCCGTGACTTGACCATTGCAGGGCAATGTGACTAACCAGATGCCAGTTGATCAGCCGACCAGCATTAGCGGTCCAGTCTTACTGCGAGACAATATTAGTCACGCATCGGCAAACGGCGGAAAACAATGCTGATTAATCAGCAAGTGCGTTGGAAAGAAAAATACATGTGCAGAGTTCGCCACATGCCACAATATCCATCTTCACTTAATCGGGTTTCCGTCGGGACCCACGATTCATCTGTGAGTTTGATTCTAGTCAGTTCACTAAACCGAAGTAGAGAGTTGAAGTAGGAGACTTTACCCCAGACTTTTGATCAAACGATCTGACGCAGAAGGCGGCAAGACGACCTAAAGTTCATGTGACTCACTGGGGACCAATGACTGACCGCTCGATTTATACGCTATTCGAACAGAGCTAGACGTCATAGATTCCCACTGCACCGCTTCGTCACAGATCTCGGTGAGCTTACAGTCATACTAACCTGTCGACAACAAACTAACTAAACTAAGATAAGAATCTGCTGGTGGCCATATCTACTGTAACATGGAGAAAAAGATTTATACTACCACTCTATCTAAACAAAATATATTTCGGACAGCAAAAAAGCACTTTGGAATGCATTGAACCATTTAGATGCGATGGGAATGGGAAGATCAATGGAATGTAGGAATTATATGTATTCTCGATTGTCCTGGAAAAGGTCTAACCATCGGATGCTCCATTTCAGTCAGGTTCATTTGAAATTGGTATTTCAGTTGACTCCTAAAATAATCGGAACTGCAGTGTACATAACCGTTATGGAGTACATAAAGAGCAGCCGTATTTCGCTATTCTTCGCGGAAGTGATGTCTTCTGTCGCCCTTAAAATCTAACAGGAGTTTTAAACGTCCAAATTAATCACCGGATCTGGTCACTGTTTTAGGATGCGTCCCACTTAGACGGTAATGTACAAGATGCAAACCATTCAGGGTTATATCCTGTCCGCTGAGTGCGCAAACGCATTCGCATGTGTGCGCACGCGAACCGAACGTCTCATCTGAGTAGTAGAATTTGGCGTCTTAGTTACACGGACGTACGCATCTATATGTGAGTATTCAGCTGGGCAGAGTCATCGTCCGTTTCGTCGCTCGCAAAAGAAGCTCAGGGCCCGTTGCTCGTGTTAGGATTTTCTTGATTCGTCTTGTAGCACCACCTGTTAGCTGAGGTGTTGTTTCGCCAAAGGATATGTGTAAAGGTTAGGTTGGCTTTGAAAAATTTATGATGTAAAATTTTGGGTTCCTCCACGTGACACAGTAAACTAGCCAAACGCCGGCGAAAACTGTCACATTCCTGGTCAACAATGCAGAGGCTTCTTGCTTATTACGATCGAACTTAGTGGGGTGTAGTTGCGAATGTCATCGATGGAAAAATTTGACGATTTTGACAGGCCAAAAAAACAGTTCCCTAACTGGGAGCACCATTATCTTCGTCTAGCAATCCTTGAAACTTACTTGTTTGTGGACTGGTTCCAAGTTGAGGTTCTCACCATTTTGCGTTTTCGTATCCGGTGCGGTTGACAATCATTGACAAAAGATTGGGTGTCTATTTCAAACACGCTTAATCTCCATCCCGAACCGAACCAATTCATTCTTGCTCTACCTCGATGACCGTCCGAGTGATCGCCTGGATTTCGGTCTTTGCACTTCAGACAATTCTCGTAGATAAAAGTTGATGTGATAACGGGATTATCGACAGATCTGAAAGCGGGTTGATTTCTCATCCGTGCAAGGAGTTTAACAGGGCAGGTGCACTGCTTCAGATTTGCTTAAATAACGACGATTGCGTTTCTGAATTTTTGGTGTGGCGGAAAGTGTTTTCCACTTCCGGAATGCAGATCGAACTTTTGGTTCCCATTAAAGTTGGAGAAATAAAACAGTTTTTGAAGACCAGCGCAATATGGCCAGCCCATACTATAGCTTAATTTCTCTTGTAATTTTACAACCTAGGTACTCGATGGTAGTCGAGGGATAGGACTGCCGGCTGTGTATTTTATCTAAGGCATTATACCCTAATCTAATCAAAGCGATAAATACGAGACCGGTTCAAGCGTACAACCCACCGTGGATAGCTCCTTGTTAGATAATGTCGGCGCTTCGCATGCTTCGTCAAGTTTGGTGTGTTTTTAAGTACGGATGAGAAGCTGCTCATCTATATAATCAGTTGAAAATTTCAGATCGCGGTTATGTAAATCAGATGTGACACAGACGTTAGAGAATACATCAGCTTATTTAATAACTTGTTTCACGTAAACCCAGCCCAAAAATGATAAGGAAACAAATGGATTTAACTGTGTATTTTGCAATGCATATTATGTTAGAAGCGGTAAAATACACTTTGGATTGCGACAACTTATTTTTAAAGCAGCTAGTCCATTTCCGGCGCAGGTTATAACTCAACATATCGCTGAAGGGTGTAGCCCATTTTCTTGATAACCCGACTAATCGCATCAGTTTCCTATTGAGTACATCCTGATACATTCAGTTCTCACCGACTGAGAGCAGAATAATCACAGCGGTGGGTAAGTTACGGTATCTCATTCGTTGTGTCAGCGGTAAATAGTTCGCACCAGTGATTTTTTAAAGTTGGCATCAATTTTAGTTTGCTAGTGTTTTTTCCACATGCTCTTATTGTTCACCTCTCATTTTTCCTGGTTCATTGAAGAGAGACTTCAGACTCCTCCGGGATCTTTCTGTCACTAATGGTGTACCTTTCATATCACCGAAGAAACTACCTACCAAATTGTGCGATACGCATCTATCTGCGTGTGAAAAAATTGCGCGGAAAATACTTTCGAATCATAATTGTCCCTTACACTATGACATTTCTAATTGCTGCGCTAGATCCCTGAAAGGTCCCACCTTACACTTGTGGTCTTCTCTATAGCGATCTCTGTGACCTAGACTAATCCTTACTTAGTCCGAATTTTCATCAATCAGGAGCAGGTCGCGACTGAATTTCTCCACAATCTGTCTTAACTATGCATCGTATTTGTACCGATTTTTACTGTGTTTTGGAGAGGTGGTGAGTGCTTGGAGTTTTGACTAAAACTTGGATACATGTGTATGCAAAAGCCCATGTTAATACAAGCCTCTTAGTTATAGCACAACTGTCTGGAGTTCCTCGGCCAGGGTAACCTTAGGATTAAATGATTGGAAAAGGAGGGATCTATCCGGAGGTAATCTGAAAGGTGTAAATGACTTGATTTCTTTAGATATCTTTCAGTGAATGTTCGTTCAGCTGTTCATGCCAGAAAATGCTAAGCAAAACGGGGGCACAGTGATGCCTGCCTGAACACGAAATCGACTGGGTCAACAAATAACCATATACGCATGACCAGAGAGGGTACTGATGATCAAACGTAACATTTCCTAATGTTCCAAAAGCTATCAGTCACTGAAATGGCCACGTGGTCATATCTTGATCTCAAACAAAGAAGCTAGAACTGAACTACTGTCTGCGTTTGTAGACCATTCTAAACCTATGAAAACCTCTTTCTGAAGTTGTCTACTTCATTGCACGTCAGTAGATGCGCTTAGATCACAGGCCGAGCACCTACGGGATGGACCTTATGAAAAAATAGAAAAGAAGAAAGTGAATGCATCACTCAACAAATCAAAGGCTCACGCAAATAAGTACTTATCTGACTTGAAGAAAAAATTCGGTAGATCTCTGTGGTTCTCATTAACACCAAAAAGCAAGCAGGCCTGGGTGATTTTACGGCTTACCAAAAATCAGGATTGTAAAACTTGCTTTGAGAAAGTCTACCCACGGTAGTTGAAACGTTGGCACATTACATTTACCAACAACGCTGTGTTATTAACATTGTATCATTTCCAATTAAAATCAACACATGGCGCATCGATTTTTCGACACACTCCTTATATCGTTTGGTCTTGGTATGAAGGAGTTCGAAGGAGCTGCTTGACTACGCAAAATGCTTTAAGCAAGATAGAAATACACCAGGCGATCAGGCTGTTACAATGAATGTGCGGTTCAGATTTCATGCATGAAACAGCAATTCGTAGTCTATCAAAAGCATTTTTTCGGGAACAATGTCTATTTATATATGATACCCACTCATTGAATGAAAGTACCTTGTGTTGCGCGCAATTACCGTAAAGTTTGCTTAGAAGTGCGTCCAACCAACCAGGCCAACTTGGCTCCAAAGTGCCCAGTCGACAGAATTATCTGTCTCACCCCTTCATGTTGGATTCCTCCAAAAAGGATGATTTGTTCAGTTGATTATCTAGCAACTACAGGAAATGACAAAATAGCAGTCAGCACTCGTATTCTAAACAAAGGGCAAAAATGACAGCGCGAGCCAGAAACACAAATTGAAACAGTTGCAACATTCACGTTTCCAACAGATCTGAAGTGCCGTATGCAAAGAGGCGCCAATTTCATACCACATAAGTACAGTACTATGTGTGGATGTCAGTTCTTTCCACATTGCTTTAACTGACAAATTGCGGCTTTGTAAGACCGGAGGAAACAACGACAATAGGCAAAGAATAACGTAGATAAAGATAAGCTCACAAAATCGTTGATTATAGACGGTCACCTAGTGGACCTTGGCTAATGACCACCAGACATCAAAGGCAACGAATAAACTGAGACTAGTGTTTCAATCAATTTCTGTACCTATTTGTGGTTCAGCTGCATGCGGATTTGAAATACTTGATATCGATGTTTTCAGTTTCATGGCTCCTTAAATTTTAGTCTCCGAACTAGGAATGCCTCTTGGTTTCTGTGCACCGAATTATGTTTAGTGGGCTTTGCAGTATCAAATTTAAGAGAAGTAGGTTGAGTGCACCCGTAATTTCGATGCAAAACGCGATAGACCACGCGCAGTTCTCATCCTAGTCATCAATCACATCACAGATAAACCCAACTAAAGTGACGTTTATCTCGAAGAATTGCGGCATTGATATATTTGTTGTTTGACTCCTTAATCAACTTCCGTTTACGATATACCCCCGTTCGCTTGATCGCCTTCCAGAATTAATCACACGGTTACTCATGAAAAGTTTATAAGGATGCAAGACACCACTCGTTAAGTGAAATATGTTAACCACGACCGCTCAAATATTTCAAAAAATTATGCCAAAGGGCATTCTCGAGATGTTCTTATTAGATTGGTAGTAGATACAGGCCTAAAAGATCCACAGTTCAGATTAGCTGCAAAAACGGGTCCAGTATTAGATTGTTGCCACAAGAGCAGTAATCTGCGAACCTAACGGAGGCAATTAAAATTAGATGATAGTTGGTTCGTACTTGGTGTAATCAAGTCAAGTTTCCAGAAGTGAAACGGTAACAAATCCTGTCTGGTTTGTAGCCTGGTAATACTGAAATCAAAGAGGTGCTAGCTACGATATCAGGAGAAGGTATAAAAGGAATTAATGCTGCATCTAATGCAAGCAGTCTAATAGTTCGTCCAACAAACAGCTGGTCGTTAGCCTTTGAGAATCCACATGCACGCGTTGCTTTTTTCATTTAACGTAGCTTTACCAGTGCCTGCAGCAATATGTAACAGCTACAGCGAACACGGTGCAAATGGACTCGGTCGCGGTGAATGCACAATGGTTTTATTATGTGCAAGTACACGAGTAACATAATGTATCACAGAAGGAATACAATCGACGTCGTAACCAGTAGTTTAAAGAACTAAGGACAGGGATTCAACACAACTGAACTATCATCTCGGAGTGGTCGACTAACCGACGAGGTTGAATGAGCTTTGAGATCACGGTTTGTTTGACTTTCTCACTCGATATCATTTCAGTGACCGATATGACCGTTGTGCCACTTAGCGTGGATTGTTGTCGGAAGGGTCTTTTTGTTTACGTGTGATGCCGGGTAAGAAACCACCAATTTTACACCGTAAATTCAGCCTCATTTTATCTGATTCACATATTCACTTTTGGTTCTTCTTCAGAACTCTTATCCGGCTCGCGGTAACTACGATATTTATAGAGAGTATACGGTAGCTCGTGAAACTGAGTATCATTACAAGATAAAGTATGGAACTTTCTCGGGACTCTTCAAACAACACTTGGTCGAGTGTGGTGCACTGTTCGAATCTCATGGCTGCCATGGTGGTGCAGCTGAATACGCGTTGGCTTATCCGACGGTATACAATTTGGAATTGTAGACCGATTACTTATATCGAACAAAAACAAACCAAACAAGGCACACCGCACTGAGCGCAATCGGATTGGTTTGTTCAGTGTTTCAGTTTTGTACGGTGTCCAGACAAAAACTTGTACCTCAAGAATTTTACACACGAAAAGGTCGTGAAGCAGATGGCTCCTAATCGCATAGAAATATATATTTGTTAAGACAGCGTAGCCGATGGGAGTGAAAATGAAAGGACGTCATGCGAAGGACAACCTTCTTCAATGCAATTTTCCGAAAAGTCAGCTCATTATCACAGAAAACGCCGTTTTCATGAGTACACATTACCATGTAAAACACCACGCAGCACAAAGTTTTCCCAGTTGGCTTCTAATTGCTTTTGAACGATTTTATTCAACAAAGCTTTCTAAAAATTCAGTAGTATTAACCTCTGTATGATGTGGTAGATTTTACAGATGTTCGATTTTATTTTAGATTACACATGATTACTGTTTAAGTTCAATGACCCATGCTCATATCATTACACCACAACATATCGGAACTGTTTACAGGAGTCCGCAAACCAGACAATTAGGATGAAAAGATAGTGATTAGTAATCACTGAGAAGCTGGGTGACCTACATAGTATGCCTGTTTTCCAGCCTAGAGCCTATTTTATTGTTGGGGAGGACCGGACGAAACATGGTGAACGACATACCTACTGTCCAGTTGAGTGTTAAAAAGGAAATATAATTGATATGACCATTAATCCTTTTATGAAATATGTGTTTAGGAAGCACGACTTGGCGCATTGCATCTTGATGCCATCATATGATTATTCATCACTGAAAACTATCTAACGAGCTCTTTTGATATTTTCAGAAGTTTGCATCAGGCGATTGTGAGTAAGCTCATTTGAGATAACTTCAGTCTGGACTAATGCAGTTTTATGCATAAAATGACTGCATAATGAATACCAGTATTACCAATTTCAAAATATGGTGAAGAAAACAGACTACTGAGGATAAGCGACCGGAAAAGATAAATTCCTTGGAGTACACATCAACCAAAAGGCAATTATTATGTAGCAGGGATTGAGTCATTCTAAATCGACCCAAACGTTTTCAGTTATATTGCCTCGTCATTTGACAGAATAAACATTTTTCCGCGAGAAACCGTTTTTGCGAGGGTTAGCGAACTGACTTCAAAAGTTGGTTTATAGACCAGAGGGAGTATGGAAACTAATTTTCATCATTTCTGCATTGCACTCGTCTAGTCGCCGTTAGTTTGCTTCCTAGAACCTTGTAGATCCAGGTTGAAGGATCGACAGCTAAATATTTGCTTGGTTTGTAAGACGAGATATGTAGATCATTTCCATTGCCACTGCTGCGTATCTCATTGACATGAGGCTTATAGCGAGAAAAGATGTTGTATTCAGAATGTCCTCAGAACTAACTTCTAAATTTATGGGGATTACCTTTTTTGAACGACAAATGAGCTGTAGGACACCGCGAGTTCTCGATGGTCTGAGTTTCCGGCCCTAGAAATGACAAGCATGCGAGTTTGAAACAAAAAATTAATCGAGACCACTCATGGCCTGTGAATAACCCAGTAATTCGCCGGATTACTTTCGGGACAAAGTGTTTCATTCATAATCTTTCCACCATTATATTTGTGTATTCATCAAGTTAGCATAAGAATGCGGTCTCAGTTCCTTCACTGAACAATCGACTCTTCATATCCGCTCTGATCCGTGATATCACAAACGGTGAATTGCCATTATAGTCTAACTAAAGCAGCAAAGATGACGAAAACTTACCAAAATACAAATACTGGAGGTGAGAAGCAACTAGAAGCAATGATGGTAAGTTCTGGACTCCTAGGTAAGTAGTAAGAGTAAAACGATTTTTCCATGATTTGAACAAGATTTTATATGGGAAACGGCTAGAATCATGATGTTCCGAGAATTGTTTTTTCACCCCTTAGTATTTTAGGTGTTCGCTGTTGTCTTACTCATTTATGTGAAGGTTTCATGTACTTGAGCAATTGTTTAGCTGAGATTAACCTGAAAGTTGAAGAAGTCAGATTTAGTCACCAATAGTCTGAATCCAGAATTATTCCTTGCAACCAATTACTGCAATTTCCATTGCATGCGTACGGCTCACTCAATCCGATTGGTGGAGGGAAGCTGTGAATCGCCTTTGTGCGGGAACTTCAGTAAACCATAAAATTCTGGTTGTTGAATATGGATTTGGTGAGACTGTAAACAACTGGTTCATCAAGAGCAATTGAGAAACGAACCGGGGTGCGCAAACTTGTATGCGTCTAGTTGGTAATCATGGAAATGCCTGCTGTCGAGTCAAACGCTGTTGTGTGACGCGAGGCCAAATATAGCAATAAGCGTTTCTTGTTGGTTGTAATAAGACGACTACTTCCGGTGTTCCCTAGGGGAGGGCGGCACAATGACTGATTGAAGTAACGGACGAGATAGTTATTAGAATGAACACAAATTCCGCTAACGATTGTTACTTTCTTTAATGACTAGTCAAATGGTATGAAAAGTAAACATTCTGTCTTTCCCTGGTGGTTCAACTTCCGCAATTTTCATCCTACTGAGACGCGTTAGCACTTCAAGTTTTGCATAATCGTCGGTGCATTCCCTCATCCGAATGAGTAAAATATTGGCTTTCAAGTACTACCGATGCGTGAATACAAATTCAAGTGGCATGTGATGAAAATTACTCGACAATAGCTTAGTACCAAATAATTTTTCTGTGACTTCGTGGATCATTTTTTTCAAATCAACAAGACGAGTAAGTAAGAAAAAATCTGAACTAATTTTGACGGACGCATCAGTACATGAGTTTTTGAACACAAAGAATTGAATACGAATTTTGTCAGATTGAAGGGTTAATGAGTAACATCATTCTCAAGTGATTATGGAAGTGATTCATGAATCGTTTCAAAAAGTGAAAACAATTTCAACAGATGATGAAAAAGTGCGGGTCAATAAGCCGTGCCGTAATTATTTGGATCAACTAACAGAGTTGTCACAATTGTTCGATGAACTTCAAGGCGAGCATTAAATTTTCACTGCGTAATCTCCTTCGGATCATCAGAAATGAGCATGGATAAACAGCCATTTTGAAACTCATTAGTAATTCTTCGGTAGCGTTTTGCCGGTCAGTCAGAGCCAGTACCTAGGGCAAGGGCACACGGTCATCAGTTCGTTTTCTCTGTACAACTGACTTTCATATGATGGGAAAGTCAATCAAGGAATGTACAAATGTAGGTATGACTGGATAGATTCCCGAATGTCTATATCCTACAAACGAAAATAAAGTTGAGACCGACCATTTGCTTCACGAGAGGCTTTTTTATTGTAAACCAATTTCTTAGTTTGAAATAAAGAACCAGTTCAGAGACATTCATTTTTCACCTCTACCGCTGTCGTGTGCCGTCACTTACCAAGTTTGTAATGTAGTCGACGTGCTTTAGGAGAGAACCAAAGATTTTCAAGAGAAATGGACCATTCTCACCAGTTTCGTATATCAGCTGTTTTTCGTTGTGACGATTCATCATCTAACATTCTTCGCAGTTCAGCAAGTTTTCTATTAGAAACATGTAGGATTTCGTTATTCACCGTGGGTAGATGAACCATGGCCCCGTGGATGATAAGCAAATGATATTGAACTAAAGATCATCTCTTTACTCAACGACAGTTTTAGCATTTGTTCGACACGCCTAAGGGCACCGAGGACAGTTGGGGATGATCTTAGTCAAAGTTACTGAATAGGGGGTGCATGAGCATGTAAGAGGACGAGTCCCGTTTTATTCGAAGACTGTGATAGTGTGTACACCAAATATGGAAACGTTCAATTTCTCTTTCAGGTTCACAAAAGTTCAGCCAACAAACTCTTGGTAAACAAAGCATTTTACGCGATATTTGCCAAAAACATACAGAGTATATTCGCACGCGTACGATCAAACTTATGAACAAATATACAACTGAAGACACCTTTTGGTACATATATCTTTTTACTGTGACAACAAATCACTTGTATGTGCATTCATAACTCGCCCCAAATTCTAATTCCAGACTGACTCGACTCAGTGTGCACTGTGACGATTCTTAGCAAGTCATGCGAAAGATAGGATACCTTTGTACTCAACTGGGTTTCTGATGCGCTTTGGTGCATAGCGGTTAGTCTGCACTTGGTACAGTGCAAGATTTCTTGCACCGAAAACTGTTCCGGATCGTCGAGGATAAGAGAATTCTACGCCCATGCTACAACAACAAGAGTTTTGAACGAATAACTGGTCAAGGCGTCGGCGCAGTGCATCACTGTTATGAACAATCTGTCAATACATTAATTACCATCATCCATGAACCTGATTCCTTGATACGAAGCAGTTAAATATAACACAGTCCAGTATGCATATCTGTCAGATTTTTGGACAAATTTTATCCCAAGACGAGGATTGCGTGAGGTAATCGTTTCCTCTGACTGAGAAGGGAGCCGACATTGTATGTCAACTCACCGATAATCCGATGGGAATTAAAAACCAACAATAATTTTAATACATCTTATGAGTGATATACGATTCCAGTTGTATTTGAAATTTCAAAGCATGCTTTCCGGTTTTTTTAATGTGACAAGGGGCGTTAAATTAGCAACCGGTGCAATTTTCCCACTAGAATAACGTAATCTTTTAAAACTACATTTTGCGAAATGAGCTGCTTTATATGACATTCAACTTGGTAAGCCGTGTTGACGACCCTATGCAGACATATCCAAAATAAAAAATGAGAATTCAGCTTTACTGGTGAGACACTACACTTTTCGTCGCAGACTGCAGAAGCATCAGTGAGACTGATAAAACCTTTAGCTGATTCCGATGTCTGTGCATCCAGCTAATGCTAAACAGCAATTGAAAACAAATATGAAAGTAACCTTTATATGCCTATCACATCGGAGAATAAACTTCGTCAGGATTTCCAGCATCACTCCATTTTCTTACCTAGCTGAATACAACGGTCATGTAACACCGAATAACTAGTGAGTTCACGGTGTCAACTGTCACATCTCTAGTTTGTTTGTTTTTTTTATGGCGAGCTTGGGAATACCGAGTGCTTCACTTGCGATGAGGCCGAAAAATTTCCAGATGGGTTTGCAAAAGGAACGTGAACCGATGAGCTGGGACGCGCAAATCTGTCAGGCTCTTTGATGTTTTCTGTCGATCATGGCACACTTTAAGAGGAAAGAATATGTCATATGAACTTTTGCCTAGAACAGTATACAAACTTCCCGATACTTGCCCTTGTGAGATTCAAAAGCAATTCAGCCATGTGCCTGATTTACAGAGGCAATGCTTAACTATCACAGGAGCTGCTTTGGCTTGTGTGAGTCGGTGAATACCTCTAGCTATCAAGAGGCTTTGAGTATAAGTCTGTTTATGGGCAAACAGCCTAGGAAAACAGTCCTTCAAAAGCAATCCACGAAGCGCATATTCAAAACATGACGACAGCTGCGCTACTCGATGTTCAAACGGTTCAGTGTTGAAGTAACCTTACACGTTTCAGCAGTTCGAGCTATGTTGACTACCATTCTGCCATTAATTAGGGCAGATCGGATAAGCAACTGGGTATTCGTGGAAAAAATATCACTGGTTCTATTCACCCTTGTTTTTGGAAGAAAGCAACCAGAACAATGAGCAACGCAAGTCTATAACACGACCAACAGGACATAATAAGTTAATTCAATGGCAATGTTCAGGCCAGAATTAGCGACATGTTCATACCAACAGATTTCGCAGGTGGCTTTCCTTCTTTGCCGAAATAATAACACCACATCTGCTTAACCCGACTCCGTGTAAGCGAAGGGATTTTTGTCATTATCCCGGCCACAGCACTAGGTTCGATAATCACCTTTGTGTATACGTTGAGGCTTCCGTTTAGTTATTACTCCATCCTTGATCTTGATTCTCACCAAATAAGCATTGCCGCATGTGTGCATTCGCAGATTATCTATGAATGATGAAGTGGTGGCTCTGCTACAACATACTATAATGCCATCCGGGCACCACCAGATAGAAATGCTCGATAAACGTTTTATACACAGATCTTGCTGAAACCCATGCAACAAGAACCACGGATACTTACCAATTATTTCACATTTTATTCCTCTTATTCAGCCAGAAATGACAAAGCCCCTTAACAATCTACCGAATGATCTGGCGCTAAGTAACCAGCAGAAACGCTAGAAATTCAGTCCCATGACGCATTAAAAGAATGCTAGGACGAACAAAGTAAGATGTATTCATGACAATGTGATATGTGCACCTTTGAGGTACTGCATCGACAAACACACTGATAATGGATGCACCCGCAGCCCCCTTTCGGCGCTTTTCTGGTCACTTTGAACTGACGTCTAGTACTTCGAGATTGGAATTATTTTTACCTCCTACGCCAGTAGCTTTTATAACTCCGATGTTTACATCCAATATGAAGAAAGCTAACTGGATTATTCTGCCAAAACGTGAAACAAATCTTGGTTAACCTTAAGATTCAGGCTATATGAAGCATGCTATAGAGCTAAGTGTGTTATGACACGACTTACATCATTTCGGAAGAAAATCACTTTACTCAAGATGACCTGCTTACTGAGTTCTGTTGAAGTACCACACGTAGCTCCTTTAGGAAGAACTATTATTTTCCCATTTTCTTCCACTCTCTTAGAATTCGGGGAATGTCGCAGTCACCAAAACGGCAAATTTCCCCCCATTCATAGTGCCCTCTGTTTTTCATCTATGGAAATGTTTTCCCTCGCATTATCCGTGATATATGAACAACTTGGGCGGATAAAAGGAAGCGGAATAACCATTTCAGTGAATTTCTTGCTGAAAATGTCCTTTTTGCGAATATTTTGTTCTTATTGGTCACCACACGATATGCATCCACCAAACGAATTAACGAAACTCGGCGTATTTCATTAAAGCTTTCGTAACTGTATAATTTCCCCCACCATTTGGTTTGCATAGCTTATTCATCTAGTATTATGCAGATGGTGATCTTGTTTGATTTTGGAACTTTGAATATATTTTAAAAAGGAGATTTAAATTGAGCAGTACATCTCAATTAGTTCATTACCTGCATCGCGACACCAAAAGGTTTCACTGTTTCCATCTTGTTACTTCACGGTTGCGATAGCAAACTAAGCGATTGACGCAGCCCGCTGGAATGACCTTGATCAATTTTGGTGTAAGTCAAGATCTCTTCTAGTTGAAAATTCTCCAGTTCATGGTCGCCAATGATTATTAAATTCCAGTTTACGTTAGGTATCCTAATTAGTAAATACTTAACTTCTGCCCGTAAATGTAGTTCTTCTGTTGGACAAGCGGGCTAGTTATCATTGCTGAACAATGATTGGATCTCGAGGCCGTCCAAACAAGTTTAATAAATTTTCATACTATAACCGGACTCCATTTTTCATGCCCAGAAATGTTTACTTTGACAGCCAGAATCACTCGCGTTTAATTGGTCTAACCACAGCCTCCAGACAGATGTAATGAGAGAAACTTGAAAGCAAATCCACGACATTTGCTGATATCTCGTAAATGGTGAAACGCTCAGAAATATTACCAAAGATTAAGTTTGCATCACAATCGCCACAATATATATATATATATGTTGCTCATTTATCGGGATATTACTAATTATATATATACATATATATATGACCACCTAATATGAAATACGTTAGCTAATGATTTTTTTAAATCGGTAAAACGGCCGAAAAACAAACTAATGAAACGAAATGCACCAAAGAGACTTTTTTTCAATGGTTCAGCGCATTATTAAAAATCACTTACCAGCATGCGAATTCCGATAACACTACATGTGGATGAAGTCGAACAACTTCTTTAGGAAAGAACAATTACTCACTCCTGCATATAATTTCTCGATACTTGAAAAATGATCTTCTTGTGCAATACAAAACGTGTCCACGCAGTCTTCGCAACATGCAGACTTAGACTTCGAGTTGCCATCATTCTGCCTGTAGTAGCTGCGTAAGAGCGCAATCATCTGATGTGACTGTCCAATTATCGCCGGTGAGTCAAATTCAGTCCAAGCAATCAGCCAACGGATTGTTGTCGGAAAGTGAATTACGGGATCTGGTTCGGCAAATAAACTCAGTGGACTGAGTCGCCAAGCTTGTTGTGTATTCTCTATTTTCAGTGACTGATTAATCGATGTGTTAATAAGTGGGCGCAGATCATATATACCAGAAAGCAAGATCAACGATCGAACTGAATCCAGCCACAGTTTATTTACTCCAGCCTCATGTTCTTGCTGCCCATTTTGTTTGCATTGTCGTATTTCGCGCGCTATTGATTCGATCACTAGCTGTGCTCCAGCAGAATGACCAACTAGATGCATCTGTATATTTGGCGAAACCTTGGTTTTTTCTGAAATTCTTTCATGTGAGTGCTCGAACACAGTCTTCAGGCCGTAGCAAATGCGCTCAGGCATGGTTTGTATTGTTTGCCATGGTGCCAAGCGGTAAGCCAACCCAACATAGATGCCTCCGAAGTCAGTGACTGATGTGGCCCAGTGACTGGACTCCGGCAGATCCAATGCTTTCCAGTACCCTCCATGAATATAAACTAACACATGTTGTGTCTCCTCGGGGATGTGAAACGGTGCAAACCAGTCGAAAGCCTCTAATCCGTGACCATCATGCATATTTTGGCCATATGGTACGGCCAGGTCGACACCGCTGTCAAGTTTCGCTTTTTTTCGACAAAGTTCACTCTGTCCATGCAATGTTTTTGCTAGATTTTGGCGTGCAAATTTGCGTTCATCAAGACTTTTCACATGTTTTAACCAGTTTATTGTGTCGTACATGTACTCATCCTCTGCAACAACCGTAGGTAACAATAGTGGTCGCTCGCTTTTATCGATTCCCGGACGTAATTCGTAGTTATTTCTGACGTCCTCCATGGCTTTACACGTGGTCAAATGGGTTCTTGAAGTAGTGCACTAGTTTACGGGTGCAATTTGTGCACGCACCTAGACTGCCACGTTACTCGTTACGATTTCTAATTGGCTTATACTGATGTAAACATTTTCGTAGTGTTACCGGTTCGAGCACAACCTGGAGCTGTTACAATGCTACCATCTGTCTGTCGTACAGTAAACATTCACCTACACCCACCCCACTGAGCATGAAACATGTGTACATATATACCACTGCAGCCGTTCTCGAAATGGATAACCAAAACAATGACTGGTGCGTTGATTACTGCACACGCCAACACTCCCGATGGCCATAAGCGTAACGTTTTATGTAAGATGTTCTGTCTCCCATTTTTACGGGTTTTCACTACCGACCATTGAGTCAGTACAGTTACGCTTTGCATAACAATTCGAATTCATCGACTTGCTCTTCCACATCTTACTACCATTAGAAATGAACTTGCCTTAGTTCTACAACACAAACTGCTGACACAGAGGCGGTAGAAATAGTGGACGACACTGCGCCCGCTCTATTTTAGCGGCGGTCTGAGCGATAACATTGCAAGAAGCGTAAATTCAGAGTAGTTTCTCAGCTTTTCAATTTTTCTTACATCAATGGACGAACAAGAAACAAGAAAATTGCTAAAAATAATAATTATTTATTTCATGTAGTTTACTTCGATTATTGACAAGCACTACTAGAGAGTAGTGCGTTTTTTCGTCGATAAACAAAAATCACTTGAAGCACATGGTCGGATGTGTTTATTGTTGCTCCTCATGCATCCGCACTTCCATAGCACTGCAAGCCACCAAATTCGCAGGCAGAAATCCCATTTACTAGAATACTTGGCTCCTGACACCCCTAAATTGTCTACATGATATTACAAATTCAAACTATCAAAATGAATGCTTTTAATTGATACCTATTTTCAAGACTAACTCGGTGAAAGCAGATGACAGGAAAACAAGCTCTCTCACCTGACTCTTATATTGGGCGATTTCAGTACCGAGCTGATACCTGTGTTGTTTTGGGGAGAAATATGACCTCACTGCTGGACAAAATCTGGGATGTCATTAGAGTTCAGCCCTACCGGTACGACGTCCTCCTGAATGCCCATTGACCGAAGTTCCTCTGAGCAAAATGACGAAGTCGGCAATTGCTTTCTACACCACGGTCGCTGTTATCCTTAAGCAAAGTGGGATGGCGATCTGTCCATCCAAAGATATCTGATCAAAATCAACTTCAAACTAGCAAAATGACGTGCCAATTCACCTGACTTTGACTATCACCTTCACAATGTTAGACCTTTAGTATGCAAGCCGTTGATCGCCAAACTGATTTGACAGCGTAAATTGCTGGCGCTGAACGAAAGCTTACTTGACCTTGACTCACACTGATTGACCGCTCTCTTATTTTGCAGGCCAATCAAATACGCTTTCGAGGGCCGCTGTCTTCGTGCATAACAGAAATAGGCCAAATTACCCCATGCCAACAATAGCGATCATCTCAAAACTGCTGCTTATGAGGGTTCACACAGCAATCTCGTCCATCCACATGTCCACGCACATTTAACCATGAATTTGATTACTGAATCGCATACCCACTATCTGGCGTACTATAACAGAAAAATTTCACCATACTGTCGATATCACATTCAAGGTTGTTACCAGTTAACCGAATTGAAAGTAAAAAAGTGATGGATATCCCTAAACACAGACCTACCACGATAAGCGGTCACACATCACAGTCGACACTTAACTATTTTAAGAATGTGTTGGTGACATTGGTCTGAAAGGACTCGGCGCCCATATGCCAGAACTCCGAGAATAGAAGAATGAAAACGAACAGCATTACTTTTAACGAAGGCACACCAATACCACGACTGACTTCCCCGAAATTTTCAAGAACCTCAATATTCAGAGCAAGCTGTAATTGCAACAGCGAGTCAGTTAAAAACCGAGGTTGATGTTCTCAATGGGCGTGATGAAAACGGATAATGTTGTGTACGTGAAACTAGAGACAACTTATTAGGTAAATAATTTCTCTTACTGGTACAACGTAATCGTGTCCGTAGGCGCAGGTTCACCTACAAACATGATACTGGATAGGTAAGGAAACCAATGCGTAGAAACTTAGACAAACGTGTATGGGCGTGAAACGTAGTAGGCGAACCAGCAGTCAGTCGGCAAACGAATGGAAGCATGCATGTACACATAATCGCAACATAAGACAGTCAATAACGCCGACAGCGGCTGATCGTGACGAGTTTAATCAAGGAAAGCCACAGCAGTTTACCTGCGCCGTACTCCGCGGCGCAGGTAAGGACGGACCACAACGCATATGAGGCAGCTCGTTGACCTTTGTCAAAACTCAGCCAAGAGTTTGCCATTTAGGGGTCGAGTTTGTGAGTCTGTAATCGTTAGATAGTTTCTTCTGGAGAAATGACAGATCACAGTAGGCAAAGGGTACCTACCGGAGAACACCTTGTAAACTATGCTCAAATGAGGCATGCAATATCGATTGCACGGAATTACCAGCCAAGATCAAGTGGGTTAGACGGTTGTCGCATGAAATGTCTTAGGCACGAGTCACCAATTGGTCTGTCATTGTGATGGCAATTCAGTCACCACGCTGTTCATCCCTTGACCCATTGAGGCCGTTTGTGGTGCCATGCCACTCTGAGTTTTAGAGTCATGATTGCCGCTTTTATTATTGATGTGAGTACTCATGATCACATTGGGAACTGCTTGCTCAATATACGATGCAAATGACTAACTCAAACATTGTAGCTCATCAACTTACCAGTTTTTCGGATAAAGTTCTCCAAGGAGGGCGGCATACGAAAGACAAATAATGGTGATTAGCCTGTGACATGGAGAACGGTGTGAATCCCGTGACCCGTATACTTAGTCATCCGGGAGGTGTTTAACTTTCAGAATGCGATTCACGAGGTTTCCCAATCTAATAGCTCAATAAACTGGAAGGTAATCAGATTTTACCATCCGCATTTAATTTGTAAGCGTATTCGCAAATGCATCCCTATAAAGTGAGTTCAAAAACTGCATCACTAGTGACAACCTCAGCAGAAATCTGATTCATCAGGAGGGGCATAAAGTGACAATTTATTTTTGTTATCCACAGCTGAAAATACAAGTGAGACACAGGATTTTGTATGCGTGAACTGGAGTAACTCTTATTCATGAAGAATCTGTCAAGAACATGATGATATACTCCTTTAAAAATAGTCATCACAACCGGGACAGATGACAATTATCAGAAAGAGATCACTTATGAAAAACAGAACAGGGATCTGAATCGAATGGAAAATATCGAAAGCCAGTGGTGAAACCAGAATTAATACATCTCCATATAAAGGCCAACTTTTTCGTACACTCGTTTGCATCCTGACACAGAAAACATCTGCGTTCCTTCGGGAGCCCATTCCAATTCTTGTAGCACAAATTGAACTAGACTGTCTGTGTATGGGATCTGCCGCTGCTGAGCTACGTCTCGAATACACTCTTTTACATGTTCTTCTTGCAACGGCAGGAATGGAATCATGGCTGTGATCAGATGCTTTTGAATGAGTTCACTATACTGGAGGCCACCTAGACAGCGAATATTTTAACATAAGAGATGAGGTCAACAATCGAGCTGATTTTCACAAGAACTAGTCAAAGCAGGTACTGTACGAAATAATAGTTAAAATAAAACAGGCAAACAAAACGCAAAAAACTGAAAACTAGAAAAACAAGCGTACATACACCAGAGCAAACATGAAATCTATGGTCTGTTGCTGAATAATTACAGTGAATAACGAGGCCAACTACTTCCCCGGGAAATCGCACCAATGAGCATTCTGAAGACTTAAATGACCGATACAGCACATATACTGATGCGTCGGCAATGTATGCCCTATTACGAGAACATCAATAAATATAGCAAGAGCAAACCTGATGATCTGATCGGACTGAGTGCGGGTGATCTATCAATTTTATATGGAGATCACGAAATGATGCGAGATTTTTGCCGACTCTTCCAAACGACCTAAGATCATAAAAACTTCACTCGGTTAGTACCAGAAACATCTCAAATAGTCGATTCCTTGTTTGTGACTCTGATTCATGAGGAGCGACCGAAGGAAGAGACAAAAGAGAAATCAATTTAGAACCAACCTCATTAGGCCAACTTGACAACGTGAACCCTTGCAGACTAAACATCAGCGACGGATCGCGAATAAAGTGAATCAATTTGCTGTGGATCGGAATTACAAGAGAAAAGATTAAACAGGGAGCTCAGCTGCAAGGGTAAACATCTTTTTGGAGATTGAAATGTATACATGTATCTGAGTGCTCTCGGAACAACACAAGGAAACTTTTCGATCTTGTGCCCGCAGGAGCAGATAATAAAGCACTTAGGCTAGCACGCCTATTACTCGCTCAGAAGAGACAAATTTTTAGAACAATAAGCTGCGGGCTTCCCTTGCACTTAGTGAGCAGATATGCCGGAAATGAAGCCAGTATTCCATCAGTAACCTCGGCGACGATGCACCAGGAGCTAACGAAACACCAAAATAAGATCCACTCATAACAAAGCCACACAAGCGCCGATAAACAAATGCTTACATTTAGCATCCAAATTTCAATACTTCTTGGATTGATTTTACGAAAAAATATACCGGTTCGATTTTGACTATTTTCTACATCTCATGTGCCATGACTCCTGGGAATTTCGAGTTATATGTTAAGTGTATGATAATCCTATGAAATTCTCGCTACAGAATATTCCACGTGTTTTCGATAACGTCAAGACCCAGTCGCGATATATTGTCAAATTAACTACACCGCAAAATTGAGCATGTTGTAAAGCGAACAGAATTTAAAAAGTAGGAAAATCAATCTACCGGTAGAGCAGGACCTGAAGCGCCTACTGAAATAAAGGTAGCTTTCGCACAGAGTTTATATCTTCGAATTCGGGGAATATGTTCATCAACGCCATGCCGAATTTTGTTTTACTAGTGCCCAGCAGAACAACTTGAGATACAAATATTTTCGTTTAGAAACATTTCTCAGGAGCCCATTTACCGTGCATCCATCGACAGCTTTAGCCGGTCGCCGAAATAGTGGTTTTAATTCTTTGAAGGGATGCCTACTTGTCACGCCCTATTAAACTTTTGATGCATACCGTCTAACCGTTTGAAGCACTCCATTTTTCCCTATGAGCAAAACTATTTATGAAGCATTGGTTATATTCTCGTCTTACTGCATGATGGGTCACACCTTTGAATGGCTTCCAGTGGAAAACCTCTTCTGCGGTCTGGGTAGCTACGAAGTATCGGTCGCCCAAATACGTGAAGCACCCATTCCATGAAGAATCCTACCAACCTTTGCTCTTTCATTATAGGGACCACGTGGGATGGAACAAATGATTGCGATGGGTGGATTCATCTGACAGTCGCATTAGCAGAGGTGCAGGAAATGAATCACACTTATGACTTTAACCTGGGTGTTCTCATTATTTATCTGCTTTAAAAATCCGCACACTATATCAAACAGGCCTGCTACAGGTCTGCCATCTTCGAAATGCACATAGGAGATCTCAGCCCCGTAATCACTCTTCGAAGCACAGGCGTGACCTAGGTGTCATTTTGCATTCCGCATATTAAATCCGGTTTCGAGCGCTCGTGTCGTGATTGCTCTGCGCATAAGAGCTGAACATGAACCATTTGAACGGATTAAAGCCCACAGTCGATTGGGCGCAGTCAAGTTGAACCATTCTGCACATGTCAACAATAATCGGATGAAACGCCGACGCCTGATCATCGTGTACGTGCACGCCCCCACTGACTGCAGCTCTGCTCATATTAAAGAACATTTCTACCAGAATGCGTGTCAATTTCCGGATGATGAAACTGCTGTTTAACACCGAATTTAGTTTCTTTGTAAAAAAAAGCCGCAACGGACTTCTACGGGTAGTCCAAACTCAATGAAACGCACACGGTGATGGCCCCATTCTGGTTGACTATTACTATAGACCGGCGAAGTTGGTCAATTCCAAAGTGGCGAAATAATATAAGGATTCTGCAAAATCGATCGTCCCGATTTACAAGAAAGGTGATAGATCCTGATATGGAAATCACACAGAAATAGGTCTGCCAAGCATTGCATCCAAACTGCTCGGGGGCATTATCCTCCATCGATTATCTAGTGCTCGCAAAAGATGTATGCGTAGGAACCAAGCCCGTTTCCGTCCTGGTTGTGGTTTGCAATCACCCAATTTTCACTTTGCAACAAATCTTAGAACACAGGCACATATTCCGTAGACCCACGATTTCTGTCTTTCTTAATTTGGAAGTGGCGCTCGATTCACTCAATCGTGCAGTTCTTTGGCGCTTTCCATTAGTGAAGGGAGTGCTACAGAAACTCATTATATTCATCCAATCTTTGCATGCAAACAGCCGAAGCCGAACTCGCGCTTAGGCCCATCTTTCACCGAGTTCATCAGGGTTGCCTCACTTCACTTTTTGCTCCCTCGTCATTGAGATGATAATGCAAATCGCTCTATTCTCATGTGAAAATAGTGGCATTGATATTTGCTCAGACAGGAATCTGTCTAACTTGGAATATGCAGACGGTGCTGTGCTACTGAGCGAAAATTCAAGTAAGTTGCGGGTTTCTCTCGACCGTCTGAGCAATAATGTAGGTGCGTTTGGGATGCGTTTTGCACCTTTGAAGCGTAAAATGCCGTTGTAGTGCTGGATTGGCTCCAAGTCGAACCTTGTTTTTAGAGGAGGAGTTGGGCGAAGTGAACCGGTTTCATCACTTGGGTAGCTGCATCTAACTTGATCGTATATCGGATGAAGTGTTTTCGCGCACATAAAGGGTCCGGTTGGCATACACCAACTTGATACATCTATAGTGTCAACGTGACATCCGGTTATCGATCAAAGGTCGGGGATACGCAGCAGTATTGAGGTCGACATTGCTCTACAGCAGAAGATATGCGAAGAATTTTGGTGTTTAGACCCGTTGTCTTCGCAGCATTTGTAGAATATGGCGGGAGAACTTCGCGAGTAACTCAGAAGTTAGGCGTAAGCTACTGAGTCCTAGAGTCCAATATTTAGAACAGGCACTGAATCAGAATAAGTTAAGGTGGCTGGAACATGTTTTGTGAGTGTCTAGCTTTGTGCTGTTGTGCGAGGCAGGTACTGGTTGGAGGATGGTTCGGGATGGTGAAAATATGGGTGATATGGATGAAAATTATGAAAGCTTTAATCAGTGGACTAGTTCGTCTAGGTCCAGTTAGACTATCGCGTTGGGGGCCACGAGATCCCCCAAAGCAGGAGCGGCGTACGAAGCATATGGCTGTATGCTTACTGGTATCTTCAGCAGAGTGGTTTAGTGGGCACGCAGGATGTCTAGCCGCATCCGAGGGGTGTATGAACTGAGCAATCACTCACCGACCCGCACTGGGTTACGGGGCCCCCAGATCGTCCTGCTGCCTTGTGGTGTAGACCATTTCGTCAATGATTCGAAGTACGGCGTCTAATCCAACCCTTTTCTTCGGTTCGGGAGACCGGCTGGTATCTAGTCCGTAGAGGAATCGTGGATTCCAATGAACCGCCGATGATATGGACAGAGTGGGAGAACTACCATGTATGATGAACTGAGCATATTGCTCCTTTTCTCTTTCCTCCTTCTGACTCATTGTTCTCATTCTTCGGCATGATTTCGACAGCATGCGATATGTAAACAGATATATATAAATATATATATGGTTCAATGTCGCGGATAGTGGAATTCTTGTATCCGAGTTCTTTTCTCTTCTGCATACTTGTTCAACTTATTGTTTCGCAGTCGACTTTTCACTATATCTTAGTTTATGCCGTGAGCTAGTAACCAAAGCAAGCTCAAGTTCAATCGACGTTAGTAGTTAGACAAACTGAACTACATATCCACATAGAGTAAAAATATGCTGGCTTTTATTTCTATGGCATGGTCCATGCATGAGTGCGATCGAAAGGAAAGCCCCACAGCGACTAGGACCCACTAGAAGCAGGGATGACGTGTAAAATGCAGTCGAGAACAAACGAAGTGGTAAAAAGTCCCACCTTCTCGTACGATTCCCAGTGCTTAAAGTCAAAGATGTTGCCCACGTGGATAAAACCAGAATGAAAGAGATTTTATAAAAAGATCTCGAATAGATTGAAATGTGGCATTAGGGTGGGGGAAGGGAATGTGTGAAACTTTGTAATAGACAAAGTGCTCCCCATGTCTCCCACAATAAGCTTAACAAGAACTCGATGGGCAAGTCAATGTGAACTTTTCCAGCTGCGAATTGGTCATGCCAAATTATACAATTAGACATCAAGGACAGGAACTCGCCTTCGTCTTTGAAAGCTGTACGGGTCAAAAAGCGATCCACATCGGTATAGAACAGTTCTTCTCGCCTTTTCCCACTTGTCAAATGATCATACAGACGTCGATTAATGTAATTGCCTCCTGTGTTGCTGAAATGCACACGAAAAGATAGACTTAGAAAGCTGCGCAATAGTATATATATATATATATATATATATATATATATATATATATATAATGACAATTACCATGCATGCCCAATAGATATTCAGATTATTGGAGGACTCGAATAGCAGCCAATTGCTAAAGAAGATCAGTCCCGACTCTGCACAATACTGAACTTATTGATTCCTCAAGAGATGCTCTTACCAACCCCAGTTGATGCTTCGGGGTCATCGCCAGTGAAAGACAGAAAGCTATTGAGTATTTTCAACATAAAGTAATTTGGTTTTGCAACGCTTTAATGTCTTCCATTAGATAAAAGCCGGATACTATGGCAGCCTCAGTTGCCACTAGTCGATGAAAGCAGTTGTCTCTTGGCGTGTACAAAACAATTAACTGCCTTTAACCGGTTACCACGAAGGGTAAGTGTAGCTATAGAATCGTGCCCAACTCAGAGATTTAACTTGTACCTGTAAGATGCAGGCTTTCATGTAGCTTTCCCACTGACGCACCAGAAGATGAATAAGCTAACGCGCTTGGGGTAGTTTATCGCAGCCTAAACGCCGTTAGAATATATCTGCAGAAGCATAAGTATGTTTTCGCAGAACCTGCCTCCACGCGCATTCCTACTGATTCCAAATAGGTCATAAACTATGTAATTTGAAATTCACACATGACTTCTAGCCGAGTGGGAGTCCGGGTGAGTACCAAGATTTAAATAACCCGAAAAACACTACACCTCACGATTATAAAGCTTCCCGTAAGTGCAGTATTGCATTGCAAATCAGGTTACCAACTACGACCACGAAACAGATGAGACAAATCGATTGTGAACAAACGCTTTTAAGCTAATGTTAAACCTTAATGATTTGTTTATTCAGTACGCGGTTATACTGGGCCGCAGTAAAACTGTGATGGATCAGCCGCTTGTAGACACTACGGGTACGCTCAACCGAACCACTTTCGTGCCATACCTGATTAATGCAGCAGAAAACTCAGCTGCATTTGGTTGGCTCGATCCCTCTGTTAATTGTTACGTAAGAGAATGGACAACTAAACATCTGACAACGGTGCAATGTCAAAGACTGAGGCAAAAATCGCGATACAACGCCGTGAGGATGGTATGATTTGACCACAAATGCTTAAGAAACAGTGAAAAGTAGACAAGCACTTAGATTAGATTCAAGTGACACTAGTTACGAATAGCACCTACCTGAGAAAAAGAAATACTGACTTCCGAAAATCGATCCCATCAACTGACTCGCGAATTTCGAGAACCGGGGCCAAGATGTCCAAAATTCCGTCGGGCATATGGTGCATTTCATCAAAAACAAAGAGTGATACTGGACAAGATCTAACTGCTTTGCGCAGATCTTCATAAAGATTTTTCTGTAATCATGTTGGAGCCGGAAGATGGCAAAGAGAGGGGCATAAAATAACCGTTCACATTTTTCTTGAAAAAGCAACGAAAATGTCAAATCTAATCTAACGCAGTCTATCTCAAAACAGCTAAGCTCATTTACTTTTCTAATCAAAGCAAGCAATTTCGTTTTCTACCAAGGGTGTACAGAGTCCTGCTGAAAAATTGTTCCTGGATAATATTTTTATCTTCTGATTACCCGACTTAGTCGTCTTCGTATGTATCGATTAAGGGAGAAGCAAGCCTTAATTCAAAAACCACGTGTCTGACAGCAGTGATGATCCTGTGGCCAAAAGAAAGATGGATACAACCATGAAATGCATGTTGGCAAATAACACACAACACATTCACATAACTCAATAACCAAACTTCGCTCATTCTTATAAACGCACAAACTAAGAATCGCAAATTGGTACATACTACCTTCAGTGGGATAAGTTGACGTGTCGCTACACGTGTCGTTACACGTGCTCTTCCACACGTATCATGTGTTGCTTAAACAAGACGAACAATAGGCGGAGATCCGAAACCGGGTACACATCTCAGCATGACACAAGATACCCAGCCACCGAGAAGTTCACCGACTCTGTCTAGATAGCTGCGGAAACTCTGACCACTACTATTCTTTAAGTTGAAAATCAATTATATTCGTCATATAAAGGATTTGCAAAATCACTATCAAATAGTGACGTCAGTAACGACGGCGTCCCTCGTAAATCGTTGATTCTGTTAAAAGAATGATGAGCAAACTGCGTTGCGCAATGGACCTGGACGCATTGGCTTATTATTTCAATCTGGTAAATGGCTGCATGTCACCGCACTCTCCAAATGACGATTTTAGGCAGTTTCCTGGCCGTCGCTGTGATCTTTCACAAGGCGAATAGGTCATTTATAAGGAAACGAAGTAAAGGACAATGTCAATGTTCAGAAATCCTACCAAGTCAGGCTAGAGCATGTGGTCAGAACTCTCCAACCCTTTTCACAAGAACGCTGTGCTTTAATCGTATTCTACCACTTTGCCGGGGACGTTATGCCACAGGACACTTTACCTTATGTGAAAACTGATAGGCACGGCAATCACGTAGAACAAAATAAGCTTAAAGAGCTTTCAAAATTGGCGTGATTCCCTATTAATAGCTAACAAGCTCTTTAAATAACTCGATGGTTTGGTTGTAAAAGACGCCGTTTCTGAAAAGGCGACATCAGGAGCTGCAAAGGTCAGATGTATTTTCGTGAATCGACGACAAATGTGGTTTAGTTGAGCCTTGTATTGATATACTACAGTTCTGGTTGATATCTCAATCTACCAAAGAAAAAACACTGTTCTATTGTACGGCTGGGAGAGGGAGTTTGCCCGCTGGAGGTGTTCGTCGCTTAGAGTTTTTGATCATCGGTAGTTCCACAGCATGTAAGAGTTAGGAATCTGATGTAAGGTATCCGTCCAGAGAATGTTCCGACAGCGTATGAGACATAGTCGATTGAGTCAGTGTTGTCTACGGCGATCACTCGTCTATCATACCGCGCCTCATTTTCTGACTCCCCATCGGAGTGGAAGAAGCCACGTGTAAGTCAACAGATGACTTGGGAAGGCAGGATGAAAAAATGTATAGAGAACTTAGGGATGGTGGGTGTGGTGTCTTCGTCGTTGGGGTCCAAAAGATCTATCGGTCAGTTGGCTGGAGACACTGAAGGATACAGCAACGAATTGCGAGCGGTGGCGATCGTGTTGTTGCTTCCTGTCGAATCGGAACAACTGAAAAATTGAGTTTGTATAGACAGACCGTATTTTGTGGTCTGTCTGATACGAGTTTCCATAATTTTCCCATTCCTATAAACTCACTGCTTGTCCCCTTTGTATATTCATTCTTCCCGTTGCAACGAGTAACTCGGCGAGAAAGGCAGTGATCAATGGGGCTTACTCTTCTGCCTAATGCTGAATGACGTGGACGATTATACCTCTTCCCGTAGAGAACTGCAATGAAAGATGGACGCAAAAGCGAACCCGGCTCCGACTTTACGCATACAGGGTTCCGAAAAGAGACAAACATGATCAAAAGTCATTCAAAAGTGAAATCTGTCGTAGCTCAAGCGAATGTCTATGCATGCTGGACGACTGGTTACTAACTGATTTCCAAACAACTGATAGCAATGGCCTGCCTTAAGGAAAACCCTGTGGTTAGGAGTGTCAGCAAACACAGGTAAACAATAGAGACCATTTCAAAATATTTTGTCCTAATGGAATTGATCGTACCGATTCGTAAACATAATAGTGGCCAAGTAGACGAAACTAATACAGAGCCATCACGAAAACTAAATTTAGTTGCGTATAGTATTCTTGTTTCCAATCGAACTGATAGAGAAAGATACTGGGAATCAAAGATAATCAGATATACCGAAGAAACCGGGCTATAACAAGAAAGACAATGGTTACACACCTTGTATTCGTCGATCTTAGAGCGATGGGCAAAGTGAATGGTTGCGTCATAGAAATGAAAGAAATTGCTTTTTGTACCCATCCCGAACAGGCTGGCGGCGATTAAATTGGACACAAAATTCTTTCCAACTCCAGTGTACCCATGGAAAGACAACGCCAAAGGTTTTTGAGGATGCGGATCTCGCAAATGCGCTGAGATGTGACGAAATACGCGTTCGGTTGCAATGTGTTGACCATGGAGTTCAGTGTTTAACGAATGGTTTAAAGCTAGGAGCTGACATGAAGGAGTAAACGAACCTACCCGTTTGGTTAAATTGGATGCCTCTGGAGCAGCACTCACGAACAATGCACTCAAGGTGATCTTTAGCAAAATAACCGAATATAGCACCAGAGATAGGAATAATAGCAGCGAATGGAAACGCATCCGACTCAAGAATGAAGACAATCAATAGCAATAGCGTAGAGAGGGCACGTGGGGACATTCATTCATGGATTTTTCCTGGACCAAAACAGAAAAAACGGGAGAAATTCATCCAAACAAAAGCAATTCTACAGTGCATCGTCCAAACAATCACTTTCAAAGAACATGCGAACTAAGGCATTTTGTGATTTCTTGCCATTTCGTCCATTGTGTGCATGACCATGGAAAAACCACGTTCTACGACCATAAAGATCAGGCGGCATTACCGGTTGTACCGCTAACCAAACTACGGAATCAACGAGTCACTCCGAACTAACTTATACCGATTGAATAATGCAAAGATGCAATTAGTTGGAAGAGGCGCACCAAAGGCCACAAAGGTCACTGACAGGCAACATGGCCATCGCCCAAATGACTGAGCATCTCGTAAAACAGAAGTACAAAACCCAATTTCAAGAACTTACTTAGAAATATTAAGAACATGAACCGCAGGGGAACAAAGGCACTATGAGGAATAAAATTCGACCCATGTATAAAACAAGGGAAGAGCCTGTGACTTTGTTTTGTCGGAATATAAATAACGCAAGAACGAAGCTCTGCTGTACCTCGCCCGAACAACTGAAACAATTACTGCAAATCATGTTAATTCATACCAAAGTCGAATCCATTTTACCTTGAAAAGACTACAAAGGAGTTCATTTTCGCTAACTTCATGGCTTTACATCCACCGTACTGGGTGTAGGGGTGACATGTAAATAACTAACACAGACTTTAGTATCATAAATTAAAATTCACGAAACAATACGCCATAAAGAAACTTATAGTAGTCCAAAAATTCAATTCACTGTTTGCTATACGATAAGTTGATGGAGCAGGTTTCGCACTACAGCTTGGCTGGCTCTAACAGGCTGACTTGAGCATTCCGCTCAAAATGAACATGAACAATCTGCACACGATCGATGTGCAATTGATCGAAACAATAACGAACATAACCTCAGACACGTTTGTTCTGACCACAGACTGTTCCTGGCATCATCATCATCGTTCAGCGTTAAACAGCAAGACAAGCCTCACTGACCGCTGCCTTTTCCCCAGAGTTGCACGTTACTATAAAAAGAGTAAATATCCAAAGGGAACAGGGAGAGGACCTACAAAGACGAGAAAAGATACGAGTGCTACTGTAGCCAAAAAACGGACCACAGTCTAACTGTACAAACGCACGTGTTTTCAATCATTCTGATTCAATAGAAAATGACATCACGAATACCACAGTTCACAGTTCACTGCCATATCCTTCAGTGTCTCCAGCCAGCTAGTTGACGAGTCTTTCGGACCCCAACCACGAAGAAGTGAGACACCTACTTTGCCTAACTTCGCTGTACATTTTCTCATTCCACGTTGCCACGTCACCTGCCGACCTCCAAATGGCTTCTTCCATTTCTTAAGAGGAACACAAAATGGGGCACGATATGGTAGACGAGTGTTCGCCATACGCAGCAGGTGACCCAACCGGCATAGTCTACTAAGTTTCAGAGGCTGAAACAAGCTATTCTCAGAATTGGCATCTAGGACTAAATTTCTGATCTCCACCTTACTCACCCAGTCACTCAATCCAATCCCAGCCATACTACGTTAACATCGGTGGTCGAAAACCTCCAACCGACGAACATCGCCCAAACGAATACTCCAAGTTTCGCAACCGTACAACATAACTGAACACACTGCAGCACAGTACACACACCCTTTCAACTCCAGTGAAATATTAGGCCGACGTCACAAGTGCTTCAGTCCCGCATAAGCTGGTCGAGCCTTGGATATACGCACGCTTACCTCCACTGCCGAGTTACCATCGTTGGACACGCAGCTACCAAGGTAGGTGAAACGGTCCACAGTCGTTTTTTCCTCTCCATCCAGTATCAAGTTCGGCGCTGCTGTCGTCCAATCCTGTAACAGCACTTTGCACTCTGGAGATGCAAAGCACATGCCAAACCAAGCAACTGACCTCGAGAGTCTATCTAGTGCGCATTGTGCATGGTCCGCCGATTCGAACACGCACAAAACGTCGTCTGCGTAATCTAGCTCGCATAGCTTCCCTCCACTTTCCAGTTCCACTCCTACATCCCGAAGACCTCCTAAAGCATCTTCCATCACCTCGTTAATGATGAAGTTGAACAGAAATGGAGAGATCGGTCACCCTTGTCGAACACCACTAGCTGTTTCGAATGAACTTGATAGTTCACCGCATACCCTAACGCGACCATAGGTATGCGAGTACAATGCTCGCAACAGGTTCACAAACTTCGTTGG
>LUCM01000178.1:39966-70582 GCA_008360955.1 Fasciolopsis buskii
GAAGACCTCCTTAGATCTTCCATCACGGCTCGGTTAATAGTGAAGTTGAACAGAAGTGGAAGCAGAGATCGGTCACGCTGCGTCGGAACACCACTTAGCTGTTCGAGATGATCTTGCTATTCACCGCATACCTAAGCGCAGGTAGGTGCGGTTACCCCCATGCTCGAACAGGTTCAACAACTTCGTTGTCCTTTCGGTGGAGAGCAATGAGTATGCTGGTCTCACGTAGTCCCAAGATACTTTCAAGTGAGGAAACTCGTTGTAGTGCAGCGGTGATGTGGCGGGTTTCGGGATCTATCGGGAGTGAATATTGGTCAGATCAACTCGACTGGCCAAAATCCGGCCTTTCTGTTCGCGCATATTTACCTCTCTGTGATCCGGTGTCAAACGGAATGCCCAAGCATTATCCCCACCCAGACAGATAATACCTAGCGTAACCTATTTGGAATTAAACCTTATCACAAAGATGCATTGCTGAAGGTCACTACGTGATACTCTTATGAAGCATGGGCGTATGACGTTACACGTGAATAAACATAGATGGGGATAAGCTCCTAGTTAATACTATGAAGAAGGAGGAGTTACAAGTGAATATTCATTAAGAATTTCACCACCCATTTTGAAAGCGAACTGGGGGGAAGGTGTGGGACCAAGGGGAAGTTTTCTATTGTTCAGAAGTCCGATGTTCAGGACTATGATCAATTCTTTAGGGGTACGGATCAAGCTCTGAAAGGATTACCGACCACGTGAGAACGTCCAGGTGCACTAAAATACGTCTCAGATTGTGTACAGCTTAAATGAGATTGAAATGAATTGTAAGGTAAAGACTTTGCCATCAACAATTACAGGTATTGAGCTTCAATTCTTAATAAACGAAATTAAACCCCTATGTAACTCACGGGGATCGACTGATGGGTACTGCTAAGGAGTCCAGACGCTAAGCAGAAGAACAATTAGGGTTCTAAACAAAAGCCTTTGGTTCTGACAAGAACCCGACCGCAAGGCAACGAGGTATAGTTGAATGGAAGCCCATCTACTTGGATCAATTATTCTTCCACTCGTTTTTCCGACTGAGCTGCTAACTCAGATCAACCCCCGACTGGGAGGATTAGGAGACTACTTCTTCAGGCCTCTGCTCATTGACTTTCCAGGAATGATTGGATCTCCGGCTTGAGATAAGCCACCCTGTATCGCTCGTGGGATCATGGAGGCACGCAAGGCGTCACACCATGTCAAGGTGTAGTCTCGTTGTGACAAACCGAGCCACAATGCAGACCTATCGACAGCGTCAAAGACTGCGCGAATGTCTAAGAACGCGATGGTCGTTGGTCTTTGGGAGGTAAAGCAGTGCTCCATCAGATGTCGGAAGACGAAGACTTGATAGAGGCATCCACGACCAGCGCGAAACCAAGCCCGTTTCTTATGAGTTTGCTTTCCAGACGTACTGTAAAATCTGAAAAGAAGGATAGATGAAAGAAGCCTTGACGCTATCGATGTTAGGCCAATACCTCCATCCATGAAATATTTCACCATGTGATATCATCACTCAACTCACCATTAGCAAACTATGGGAGCATTGTACAGCTACTTCATTCTTCTTGGGAATCATCAGCGGTACACTGCGCCCAAATCGGAACGCGAATCTGAGACAAAAGATTCCGAGTTGAATGCCTTAGCTATTACACTAATGGGCAGACTCTCGAAGGTTTGTTGAACTTCACCACATGATGTTCCAGTTATCCGTCACTGATTTGCACGGCCAAGGACCGGTAGCCCACAGCAATCAACCTCTATTGATAGATGGCTTCTCTAAAGGTAGCCTAAGTAAGACGAAGGCTTTGTACACGACTTGCAGAGCTTTTCTACTTGGCATCTGTTAGGGGTAGGAGATAATGATTTCATGGAGTACTTCACCATGTGATATCATCGCTCAACTCACCACGGAAAAAATGATGTTGTGAAATGGAGGCAATCCTAACTTTTCAGCCATCTCCCTTCCAAAGATTGATATGCGAGTCAGATCAGTTAAATTATTGCAATCTAGCGATCACTGCAACGTGCGTTTTGGGCGTCCACCAAGGCACATGGACAGCTTGGCGCATACTGACGCCTGGTCGGAGTCAGACAGTCCTGTAAACAGCTCTATCACTTATAGCTAATAGCGATGTAGTCAATTTAGGTCCACCGCTGATTCGTAGGGGGGCGGACGTCAGGTGGCGCACCGGCGATTGGAGTGTCCGAAGCTCATAGTGGTAAGAAACAATCGATGGTTTGAACGCGGAGCCAACAACGGTCCCCCGTTTTCAAAACGACAAGCACTGGAACCAAAAGGCCCTCCTAGGTGCTCCTCATTCGAGGACAGTCGACTTACTCGAGCATTCATATCTTCTACCTAAATCTCGATGTCAACCCCACCTTGCTGTGCATTAAAGGTTGTGCGGTTTTTGACAGCAATTGTCCCCAACTATCTGGGCTGCAATCTGCCGTCGGGTACGTTGAGATAACAAACAAGTTGCGTTTGTCAGAGCGATGACTGTTTACTCTAAGCCTCACTGCGTATAGCCGGCTGTCAACTAAGATCCGGTAAAGTAATGCAGCCTCGGGCCTCTCAATAAGCCACGCCAACGCCAGAACCACGAAAAGCCGCGGTCTCGTGGTCCCCAGAAGAGCACAGATTAGATTTTACGAGAGGTTTAAGTATGGATGTCAGGTGGGTAACAGAACTTGGAGCCTTTGGTACGGGTTTTGGATACAACGCACACCGATGTTGACCTACATGCATCAGTGTTAGCACATCGAGTGGGACCAATTTGAAAGGGCACGGAGGGCGGAGAAGTGCATCAACCCGCGGAAACGGGTTCGGTGAGACTTGAATTCGATCTGAGGGATGAAGCGAGAGAACAGGGAAAGGACTTTTCCCAGCAAAACTGCCACTGAATGGCCCAACTGCAGTTCCCCAAGAATGGAAGAAAATAGAATTGGAGAGGGAGCAAAACTAATCAGTAGAAGAACAAACAGTTGTGCGCTATGGAAGGTCGTTTTCAGGAATGAGACAAGAGCGGGGAAATTCCGTCCGGAGGTCATTAAATTTCATAATTATATAGGTTGTGGGCTGTTGTGACACTCGGCCCCCGGGTCCACAACAAGACTTTCTATTTGGGAATGCACCTCTGGCCTTTGGGCAGTCAATCGCCTTCTGCAAGGCAGCAGAATCACTCCAGACAAGCCTCCAACTAGTTGATTGGCCGATACAGCTTTTCTGGAAAACTTTGCTGAGTTAATGGTAATCGACAAGATGGTGGGCCACACTCGCCAGCAGAGACGCTGTTTACCAGCGACAAGATTTAACCTCTTCTGGGATAAGGTTGCAATTGCTTGGGGAAAGTTCGTAATGACAAAGCACCGATCTCGCAGCAGCACTCTGGTGTTGACGCATCAGGCTGATTGTGCGTAGTTGTTAGTATCGCTTCCAATGTCCTTACCTTTAGGACGTTCACTGACACGGAAGGAACTCCGACCATATCGGTCACCTGTTGTTTGCGACATGCCCAGCGCTAACAACCACTGAAATTCGTCACGGCCATTGCTACCAAATCCGTGTACAGGGCTTGAGGGACAACGTGACACCAAATCTACGTTTGAGCAGTCCCAGAGATTGGGCGAACACGACGCACGATTTTACAAGCTTTAAAATGCATAATTAAATAAATTCATTTTCTTCTAGTTTAAATGTTATGTTGCCGTGTTTGGTTGGTCTATGCACACACTGAAGCACAAGGCACAAGTACTCGCAGTGCACGATATCACAGGAGAACAGCCTGTAGTCTAGTAGGACACGAACACACACACAGAGGTTGGAGACACAAAAAGTTCGGGCTCAAGACTCAAGGCCTGTAGTCGCACAACGAATGGAGCAGATCTGCTGCTCCCTTGAATGAGCAGCCACGCGGAACAATAAGCGGCGCGAAATACGAACAGATAGCCCAGCCCGCTAGCGGAAGAGAGAAGACGAAAACAGAGTACTGCCGCGCGTTTATTGGTGACCCACCAACACAAGTCAGAATTCAAGTGAGCTCTATCGTTTATATAGTTTTGTTGGGTGGCCTTGATCGATGTGTGGACTAGCCAATCACAGAACGGGCTTTTATGAATCTTTTCGCGGACATATAAAAATATTCAACCGCGCAATATTCAAAATAACGTCTATTTCGAAATATTAAGAAAAGGATAGATTCTTTTAGAAAATTAGTAGCAGAAGTGGAATCTGCGGTTCCGAAAACCTTGGATTGGTCGTCGACCATAACAAAGTCATAACAGTCAAGATGAAACCACCCGTCACACATCACACAGCAAGCTGTTTGGCCCAAGTTTCACTAAACACCTCCACGCCACACAACTATTTTCCTGAAGTTTTTCATACAAGGATAAACACCACATAGTAGGTCAAATAGTTGTCAACACATAACGTACAGAGGACACAACGGCTCTCCAAGAGATCAGGATTTCGGAACTGGCAAACAGTAATTGAGCGGATAAGAAGCGGAAGTTAAAAGAGAATAAAAATAGCAAAAGGCATCGGTTGTTAGCCAGTACACCCGGTTTTTTCGCGATAATAATCGGACGATCCAGATAATCCACTAAGAGAGATATTCAAAGGTGACCTAAAGGAAACAAGCAAGGATTTCTGTCGGACTCAGGGTGATTCCTTACTCAGTGCTTTATTTTCCGATTTCGGCACAGTGTATTGTATTACGCCAGGCAGTATCCAATCTCATTAAGAACTTACCTTGAGCGCCAAAGGCCATATTTTCGCAGTCCCTTAGACCATCCCCTTACTCCAGCGTTTACACCTGCTGCAGCTTAACCGTCCGAAATACCCGTCAACTCGCTGGCTGGAGACACTTAAGGATGTGGCAGTGAGTCACGAGCAGTGGCCATCGTGATGCCATTTTCTATCGAATCAGAATGATTGAAAGAGTGCGTCTGTACAGTTAGACTATGTTTCGTGTGTTGGCTGCAGCAACATTTTATCTGTTCCCGCTCGTGTAGGTTCATTCCCTGTTCCCTTTGGATACTAACTCCTTTTATAGAACCGTGTAACTCTGGGGAATAGGCGGCGGTCAGTGAGGCTTGCCTTGCTGTTTAACGCTGAACGATGGTGATGATGAAAATGATGTTGATGATGATGATGATGATGATGATGATGATGATGATGATGATGATGATGATTACTTCCTCGCTAAAGCCCAAAGACATACCCTAAACATATGACAACCTTTTGGTGTTCTGCATATCCGGACGGCGCCCTACGGAGTAGAGTCTACCACGCTAGTAGCTTTTTCATGAAAGAGGCAGGGAAGTAACAAAAATGTGAAATAATCCACCATTCAGTTTGATCTGTGACCTATGATTCCACAGCAAATCCAGCCTCTTCATGTCCAAGTTAACAGATCTCTACTCCCCGCATAATGAACTGAAATGGTCCACCCAGCGTGTGTTTAGTTTTGCAAAGGCAGGACCACTTATCCACCAAGGAAAGGAATTAATTCAATCTCGGAATCTCATGCGGATTGCGGTTGATAATCTCCAGTGTGAGCCAAACTTTAGACCCTCCGTGATCAGTGTCCGGACGGAGAGGAAAGGGACTATTCCGGAGGCGGGAACGCGTACTAAGGTAACCAGAAACAGCAATGATATGAGTGAAGGTACGGCAGCCAATTCATAGGAGGTCAAAAAGGAGACTAGGAATGCACAAATTATCACTAATCGTAGCATACCTCAGTAGAGGCAAGAGGGGATGCAGACACTTACTGACTCACTGAAGAGGCTGGAATCCAAAGCTGAGAAATGTAGTCATAAAATACCCAGCTGAATCTTGTTGTAGGGAAGCTGCCCAGGAGAATGGAGAATTGTGACAAAAGGTAGGGAAGTGAATATACCGACCTATGTTCTGGCTAGGGAAATAAACACCCGACTCGGAGCGAGATCAAGACTACACTCGGCCAGTTCTGGTAGAACTTGTGAACTCCAGATATCGGGACATTTTCTTAGCCACAGCCGAGAAAATCCATCAAGTTATTAACCAAAGTATTCTGATCGAGCCTGATGACAAGCTTCAACCGCAGAGTTCCGTTAGAGTTGGAAGGCCGATTGGTAATCCGTGAGGGCAAATATGCCCCCTATTATTAACATGCGTAAAACTTCTTCCGGGAGTCATCGGACAGGGACCGCCAAGGGGCATCTGGAAAGCCATGGAACCTGATGGTCTCCAGGGGGTAGCAGCATTAAACTACACGGGAGTACAAACAGAGATGGGTCCACCTCACACATAACAAAATCCAAAAAACGGAAGCTGCACTCGAGGTCAATACCCAAGTGCAGTAGGTTGGGGGCAAGGATCGACATATTTTGCCGTAATGTCTGCAATGTGTGAAACAAATGGGTTGAAATCTGTGAGGATTCAGGTGACGCCGACTGCATCGCATTGACAGAGGTGTGAGCTGATGACAGTGACAAGGTGGAGGTATCACCACAGGACTACCACACATATAGGCGGGATAAGAGGTGGAGTTATCCAAATAATTGAGCGCCACTATCAACAACCCCAAGGGACCCACTTTATCGCCCCATGCGCTCAGGCGGTTTCAGTAGTGATCATCGCAAGACGGAAAATCAACGTTCTGTGTCTACCAGAGTCCGGCAGCACCAGCATGGGAAACCATCAACTACTCGACTATCTGTGGAGAAGCATCACGAAAGGGGAGTAGATAAGGTAGATAGAGTGCGGCCCCGTTCCGCAAGTGATTGCAGTGGGGTGTATCAAGGTTCGGTATTGGGATCACGCTGTTCCTGATATTCATCAATGACCTAACAGCGCTAATCAAATCCCTGTTATTAATTCGTCGACGAAGCAAAAAACGTGGGTAATCCGAGGGTGAGTTTAATACAGACGGACCTCGACACCGTATGCGACTGGTCTTCCGGATGGGGTATGAGCCTGAACATCAGAGAGCGCAAGCATCTGACCACCCAAGGAAAAAGAACCATAACGCATCTCAATCCTGGGGGCTGCATGCAATTCCGAGGATAATGGAAATGAAGCATCTGAGGGTGATCACCCAGGACCTGTAGCAGAACATGGATTTGTTCCCCCAGATAGCTTGCTTAACCGAACGTTGATTGCCAAGCGCGGTCACCATTTGCGCGTGACTCAAGCACGCTTCGCTTGCACGCTGCTGTCAAAATATGCTCAACCTGCTATCGGTTCCGACTGTCTTGTCCTTGTGCCGGTCAAGTGTCAGGGTTGTCAGTATTGCAATCGTACTGAGCCGAGTAAGAGTGATGCAGAAGTGGTCACGAAGGTTAAAGGCAAACAAACGTAATAAGAGATTCGTGGTAGGACAATCCGTTCTGCAAATTGGTGAGCCCGACGTGGTTGACTGGTCACGTGAGTCTCTATCCCTTTTTGCTGGCGCCCGGTTTGCATTTTAAGGTTGAATGTCACCGCTGTTTTCTTTACTGTTTTTGTAAATTTCTTCTGCGCAATAATACCTACTGGCTGCGGTTTTCCATCGGTAATTTTTGGTGCGCTTTATTGTCGCTGTTTCTTTCATTTTAAAAAATAAGATGTCATGTCCACAGAGCAAAAACCGTCGCCAGACCCAACGGTAGGTTCGACAACTCTCCATATGTCGTCCTTCATGCCGTCTGATCCTCAACTCTGGTTTACTTTAGTTGAACTGGATTTAGAGAATAACAGAATAACTAGCGGCGTCTGCCGTTTCAGATGGGTGGCTGGCCGTCTTCCTCCAGAAGTAACCCTTCAGGTCAGGGACATCATCGCATCTGCGCGTAGTTGCGAGGCGTTGAAAGAGGCGGTTGTATCTCAGACTGCACCTATGCATCAAGATCAACGCATCCGACAGCTACTCCAAGGGATCGAGCTGGGTAATAAAAAGCCCTCGGAACTGTTGCGGGAAATGCGGCGTCCTAGAGGCGCAACGTTCGGCGACGACCCGATGCTAAGAGAGCTGTGACTTCAACGGCTACCAACGCATCTGACTCCGTTGATTAGTATTGCCCGCAAATATTCACCAGAAGAAAGTCGAATTTGCTGACGACATTATGTCGCGCTATAGCCCGGGTGCCCCAACATTGAGTACATTTTTATCCCCCAGAACCGCATCTTCATCTTCGCGGGACCATTCTGAAGAGGACTGACGCATCGTTATGAGGGCTCGCAGTCGAGAGAGACCGGCAGCGAGGTCGGTTCAGCCCGCGTCGTGGCAGACGCGGTAGCCCCTTATCCAAACGACCCTTCCTGCCATCCGCGGAAGGTTACTGTAGGTATCATAACCGCTTCGAAGGCTTAGCAAAACGGTGTGACCCCGGTTGAACTTGACGACTAACAAGCTGTTCCTGGTGGTTACAGGTGCCGAGGTTAGCGTAATCCCTCGCGACTGGAGTAATTTGATCGCTACACAGGCAGAGACGCTACGGGCTGCGAACGGCTCCGATATCCACACGTACGGATATAGTTCCCTCACCCTCGATCTAGGTCTGAATCGTAAACTTCGTTGGGTGTTCATCGTCGCCGACGTCCCATACTCCATTGTTTGCATAATCTTCCTCCAGCATTTTGACCTACTAGTCGACGCTCGGCACAGGAAAATAGTCGTCGCTGACCGTGACCAGCTCGTACGCCGTTTTCAACCAAAGTACGCCCCAGTACGCTAAACCGCCAGCCCAACAGCCATATAATGGGCTACCTCGCGACTACCCAGGCATACTGCGACACGCCGGCCACTTCCCACCGTCAATAATAACGAAACTCATCATGTAGAAACCCCAGGACCCCCAACATTTAGCAGGCCTCGTCGCCTAGCTCCTGACAAGTTCCGCCTGGCCTAGGCGGAATCCGACCACATGTTGGAACTAGGCATCATTCGACCTTCCAGTGGTCCTTGGGCCTCCCCGCTTCACATTTTCTCCAAGCCCAATGGCAACTGGCGACCATGTGGGGACTACAGGGCGCTCAACGCGGACACCGTTTCCGATAGGTACCTGATTACTCATATGCAAGAACTCATTTTAACGCCCTCCGGTTGCAAGATCTTCAGCCGAATAGATTTAGTTCGGTTATGCAAACAAATCCTCGTATGGGAGACAGACATGCCCAAGACGGCGATAACCACTCATTTTGAACCTTTTGAGTTCGTGAGCTCAGCAATTCAGCTCAAACCTTCCAGAGGTTTATGCACGGGATCACACGTGGGCTAGAAAATATTTATATGTACCTGGACGATATCCTAGTAGCTAGCCACTCAGAGGATCAACAATCCGCTCCACTGCGTGCTCTGTTCGACCGCCTCGACAGACATGGCGCAGTGATTAACGCTTCAAAATGTGAGCTTCGAAAACCCAAATTCACATTCCTAATGTATATCGTTTCATCCTCGGATATAGCTCCCTTGCCAGATAAGGTTACCGCTATTCAGGACTACCAAGAGGCTCATTTTTATCGGCAGTTACGGCAATTTGTTGGTCTAGTTAATTTCTACCGGCGTTTCATTCTCAATTGCGCAGAGGCAATTACCCCCTTTACAGATCTGTTACGGGGATTTAGGCGCAAGTTCTCATTCCCCGAGGCGGCGAAACAAGCTTTCATTGCCGTTAAGGATGCTACCACCAAAATAGCGCTACTCGCACATTCTGACCCGAGAGCACCCATATCCCTGATAACCGACGCCTCAGACACTGCAGTCAGAGCTGTACTTCAGCGGTACATCGAAGGTTCTTGGAAGCCTTTGGCATTCTTTTCCAAGCGGCTGCAGCCGGCAGAGTCTAGATAGAGCACGTTTGGCAGGGAGTTTCCCGCCGTTTACTCAGCTGTCCAACACTTCAGGCACGCATTAGAAGGTTGACCATTCAAAGTGTTCACAGATCACGAACCACTGGTATATGCGCTGCATTCGGCCTCTGACCGGTACTCGCCACGCGAGATCCGCCACCTAGACTTTGTTTCACAGTCCACTGTGGACATACGACATGTCTCTGGGGCAGACAACTCCGCCGCCGACGCACTTTCTTGTATACACCAGTTTCGTGTCTCCAACACCTAGTATCGACTTGCACGCGATGGCACAGGCCCAAGTGATGGATCCCGATATCGACGAAATTCGACCAGACAGCTCATTAACCTTGGCGGTCATACCTATCACAGCATCGCAGAGCGCAATTCTTTGCGACGCATCGCAAGGTCGTCCAAGGCCGGTGGTTCCAGTAGCTCACCGTTATACCACATTTCTGGCGTTACGCAACCTCTCCCACCCGGATGTGGCTGCTTCGGTGAGGCTAGTAACAGAGCGTTTTGTGTGGTTCAACGTCAATGGTGACGTGGGCCAGTGGTCCCGCGCTTGCCTCCGTGCCAGAGAGCGAAAGTTCATTGGCATACCAGAGTTTCGTTGGCTACTTTCCCCGAATCAGAGACACGTTTTCACCAAGTACATGTGGATCTCATAGGCCCTCTCTCGCCGTCTCACGTTTGTCTACATACTCACCTGTGTAGACCGCTTTACTCGCTGGCCACAGGCTATACCAATTTCCTGTCCTACGTCAGAAGAAGCCGCGAAAGTCTTCTTGTCTGATTGAGTAAGCATATTTTGTTGCCTCGCTGTAGTGACCACCACTCGTGGCTCACATTTCGATGTAGCGTTTTCAAATGAATAAAACACTTGGGTAAAAGCATATTAAACCGCCTATCACCCAAAGGCTATCGGTCTAGTGGAATGTTTCCACCGACAGCTAAAGGCTGCTCCGTGAGTCGGGGCCAACCTGCTTTGGAGCGAAATAATGCCGTCAGCTCTCTCAAGCCTTCGTAGTTCTGTCAGAGAAGAAATGCGCACTACACCAAACGAGCTTGTTTGGTCGCACGCTCCGCCTCCCCCATCGAGACCCACACACTTCAACTACGGTGACTGTGAGAAAATTCTCGCAAAACACATGCGAATGCTTCATGCCAATACACCGCGGGACCAACGACCTTCGTGCTGCATTCCAACTGCATTGAGTACTTCAACTCACGTTTTCGTGTTTATTGATGGTGTTTGACCACCACTGCAACCAACGTTTACCGGTCCGTTTCGCGTGGTAAGACGCGGTCCTAAAACATTCATTTTTGACATTGCCGGCCGACGCGATACGGTGTCTATCGATCGTATTAAACCTGCACCCATGGAATGCAGGTCTAACGACGGGCTCCTCTTATTTGACGAGTCCCATCAACCTGGCCGAGACCAGCCATTGCCAGCGCCGTCTGCTGAGACTGCTGGTGGGGCTGAATCCTTAGCATCACCAATCACACCCTAAGTTTTGAGTGAAGCATCTGTGGCGGTTGCAAGGTAAGGGAACCCGTGCGCTTCTATGATTTTGTTACCATTTTTGCATCAGATGGTTGAATACTCTCCTGCCGTAAGTGCACATCGGTACTTAATAGGATGACATGTTTTACGCGACAATTTATGCGCCCACTGATATGCCGCCGCCAAGGTAAACCGACAGGGCAGCACCGACCAATTTTAGGTGCCCGCCACCAAGTAGAACATCGACCGGTGCTCAAGAGCACCGTTTCCATCAGTTTGTCTTTTCCTTAACCTCTCTCAGAAGGATCCCAGGGCCGAGGCGATTCCACGGACTCCGGCGCAATAGACATCGGTTCCATGGTCGACTTCATGCAAGCACCAAAGAACGGGGAGAACCCGAGGTCAGAGACTCATATCCAACCCCGCCTGGCGAAAATTCTGGAAGAGGATGAGACCCGTGCGACCCGGTCAGATCCATTGCTTTGGCCGGCGCACATCGGGCGATCAGCTCGACTGCAGCGGTGTGCGGGCGAAGCTAGGCCGGGGGATAGCATTTATTGTATTCACCTCCTATAGTGTTTTCAGGTTGGGTGTCTGGGGTACGGTCATCTCCAAACAACTAACACCCACGGGACCACCAACAGAACGGCAAATTTTCCGATTGACGATCGATGCCAAGGCCCCAAGACGTCCGCCAGTTTCCGGCTTGTTTCGTATGGTCCCAACAGAAGCCCTTCTATGACGGTCTTTTAGAAGGAGGCTCCTGTAGCGGAACTTGGATTCGTTCCCCCAGATAGCTTGCTTAACCGAACGTTGATTGCCAAGCGCGGTCACCATTTGCGCGTGACTCAAGCACGCTTCGCTTGCACGCTGCTGTCAAAATATGCTCAACCTGCTATCGGTTCCGACTGTCTTGTCCTTGTGCCGGTCAAGTGTCAGGGTTGTCAGTATTGCAATCGTACTGAGCCGAGTAAGAGTGATGCAGAAGTGGTCACGAAGGTTAAAGGCAAACAAACGTAATAAGAGACTCGTGGTAGGACAATCTCTTTTGCAGACTCCTTCACCCCGTCAATCCAATGCGCGGCAACGTCTTTTAAAGCAAACTGGGTTTTGCTGCAGCACCGAAGAACACTACAATTCAGGGACACCAAAATATTCATACTCTTGTGCAAAGCAATGGTACGTTCCCATTCATAATGTCGAGTACAAGCCAGAAAGCCCACTTTGGTTCGGGATTTGCTAAACCTGGAAAATGCCCGACGGCGCTTCACAAGGATGATCCCCGGAGTAAGACCACTAACCTACCAGGGGGCTGCAGTCCTTGAATTCGTATTCATTATACCGCAGACCGATCGAATGCGATCTCATCCTTACTTTTAAGCCACTGAAAAGTTTGCAAAAAAGATAGCCGCCCCATTGTTTGTCTCAGATTACAACCCGTCTCAACGACGGCATGGCATGAGTTGGAAAAGCCCAGAGCCCTTAAAAATGGCGGGCCGGACTTCTTCTCACATAATAATTAACGCACGGAACAAACTGTAGGATGCGGTAGTATCTGCTTTCATCGTTGCGCCGTTTAAGGCTTGTTTGGATCCAAGGCATGGCCTACGTTACTCCTTAACCTTACCCAGGACCGTTTTCTCTCTCCATCACACGTGCTCTCCTTGCCCCCAAAACAAGGGGCTACTGTGTAATTCCTTCAGCATTACACCACTCTTTTACCCCAAACCCATTAGTTGTTACAACATCAGGACTTTTGCCCCGGTGGCCTCTTCCTGTTGGTGTCCGTGTTGTGTTTTGACCTTCAAACTTTACCCTTTGATTGCTTGCTATTCCAGAAACGATCCAGAGGTAGCCTGTGGAAATGACACTGGAAACCCGAAAACGGAAACTTCGCAGTCAAAGCGCGGTGGGAAACTGATGCTCATCGGTGCAAAAACTGGACAGTCGTATTTAGCTCAAGCCGAAGACCTGTGATCTGACCTGAACTAACCTGAGGATTTAAATCATGCGTTTCAGAAGTAGAGACCTTTTTCACCCGGGACATCAGCGGAGAAAAAATGCTCAAACCACTAGGTTTGGTGACTGCAAGAACTCCATTTCCTTCTTGCCGGAAGTTGGCCCAACAGTTAGGAAACTAATGAGGGGTGGTGACCTGTTCCATAGTTTGCATTAAATCAAGCTGAAAGTTCGATCTCGGGACGGATTTTGCCTGAGTAACAAGTATATAGCAAGCCCTATTTGGAAGTGAGTATAAATGGTTTGAGTGACATTATTTTAGGAAGGTAGCCACTAAGCAGTTGATTATTGTGCACAAAAGTTACAAATTATGCTTCAGTCAGCAAAACCGCAGCTGACCCGGTTGGAATGATTCTCACCATTCACAATTTAAAAGAAGAGCGGATACATTTACTGATTTTTGGATAATTAACGCTGGGTATTTCGAACAGGGGCTCTGATCGAGATCGGCATACCGAAGTGCAGAATTCTAGAAGGCTTCTAATATGGGCATTTCAAGCTAGATGCTTACTGCTTTTAAGTTTGAGACGATGAAATATTGGATTATTTACTTATTTGGCTCCTAATAGTTCATGTGAAGTCTATTCAGGGAAACCAAGGAAAAATATTAATGTAACCTAAATTCTTCTACCGAGTAGCCGATTGATGGTTGCTTGATTGTCCAGGGTGAAGCGCCAGAAAATAGGAGGCAAATGTCGGCGGGAAAATGCGTCGACCAAGATGGGCACCATCGGTTTACATGATGTTCGAGAACGAGCAGGTGCTGTCAATTGCATCTCAGCCTTTCAAGACGAATCCACCCTAAATGTCGAGCAAGTGATAAAGCACTGGTTCGCCAACGTTCAGAACCGTGGTTATGGTTGCCGAATAACAAGGTAAATGTTACAACGCCCGCAAAGTTGGTTAACTTTTGATCGCATTAACCATCGGTGGAATATTTTATCATAAGAAATTCATAATTTTAAATACCAACAAACACCAAAATAATGCATTTTTTGTTACCCGTTCCCTGCAGAGGGCACCGCCAAACAAACTGCAACTCTTGTATAAAGAATTGCTTGAAACCTTGAATTTATTTTAGTAAATTCGAGTTATTTTCATAACACTTAAAATTTTGAGTTTGGTTCCGTTATGCGCGCAGTGTCAGATGATGAGTCCGCAACATCGTGAACATTTTCTGGAGGTTCTGGCTACGGTCCACTATGCGTAATGAGTACTCACCAAATCAGTGCGCTAAAATGAGAAACTGTAGTTGGCGTATAATGGATAGCAGTTTTTAAATAGAAACCAGCAGCGAGCTGTAGGGGATCTGATAATTTAGCAACCGTAAACGGAAGGAGTGCAAAAAGTGGACAAAAGATACTGAAAATGGTGGGGATTTTCCCGTGCCCACCTCGTGCCCATCCGGTACCGGTAGCGTTTCCGGACTTCTTCGTATGTGGCGTCCCAATTCACCGGACCCCATCGGACTTTCACCGGATATTTCCCGGACTGACGTCGGATCCGGACCGTATCCAGTATGCCACTTGGGTGGCGACGAAAGCCTTGCACTTAGTTGGCACTGCATTGTTTGCTGCTGATGGGGTAGACAAGTTTGAAAGTAGAAGCCACCCGAGTGAATGAAGACTGAAGGAATTCCATCGGGACCAAAATCGAAGGGAGGATTTATTGTCGCCATGAGGTCGTTAATGTGATCCTAAAAATATTTAGCGGTAGTAAGTATGGGTGTTACGAGGGAGGTTGGAATGGGGAAAGAAAAGGTGTTCTAGACGGGAACGAAGAACAAAAGTGTTTGGTAAATGAACCTACGGTGCCTCTTTGAATGTCTCATTTTAGCTTGGAACTTCGCAACTCCTGAAGGTTTCATTAGGACCCCTCCCAGAGAAGTAGGGCGATGCTTTCCTGAGTGCTTGCTTGCTGGAGCCTATTTAGTTCTGAATTAATAAGTTATTTTGTTTGGCCGACCTGGGGACCTTATTTGGCCGATGGGCTGGTAGTATAAAGGAGACGCCTTCAATCAACTGAAACTCTTCCTGAGGTTCAACAATTGTGCGCTCCATGGCAATAAGCCGATGATTTCTAGACTTGAAATGTTGATTACCTGGCAAGCAGAGGCTATAGAGGCAGGAATAGAATGTGCCATATTTAGAGTCAGCAACTACTGGGGTTCCTGAGTAAGGAAGAAGTTGCCTTGTTTCAGAGCGCTGAGTTCGGTTGGCACTGGCCACCAGTAAGCATGAGGAGAGTAGTCGGAAAAGGATTTGGCACAGGGCTACGAAAATGGAAGAATAAAGCTGAGCACTGATAATGTGTCGTCAGTCTCCCTGAAAGGGTTCTGATCCGACGACGCCGACTCCCGTAATACTGAAATGGAATAACAGCTGGAGAACAGTTGTATTCCGCGGAAATTTTCTGAAATGCCGGGACAAAATGACAAGGCGCATAAGCTGAATGAGGCTCTCTAGGGCATTGGGAGGAGGTATGTTCTGGGAAGATTGAAGTTACTAAAGCTTACGACCCTTCAAGCGCTGTCAAGTCCTCCCAATTACACAGCTTCACTGCACGAACCTCCCGATGTTGGCTAATGTGACAGCCAGCCGCCACGAAGACATTAAGATGTAGATCCCTGTCTCAGATGCCGCAAACGTTATCTACCACGTATATTACCTCCAGTTTTCCCCTCGACACCCGCGGCTTTCAGTGATTGCCACCAGCTAGGTCCCGAACTAAAACAAAAGAAGTAAGGAGACCTGCTTTTGTTTCACACCGGCTTGACATCGTCTGATACATTGTTCAGCGTATTCAATATTAGTTGTTATTCGTCACATTGCTGACGAAATTTCACATTTTCATGTTCGCGAGCAATGGTTTTGTACAGTTTTTCATCAGTGTTCATCATCTCCCCACATTTCCGAAGGGCTTTTAATTATTTTCTTGGCTGCAGGATCGACGCCAAAAAGACTGAGTTTTTTATCCCAAGACTCAGCACATATCGGCCCGAATTACTCTCCCATTCAGCTGTCTTTTCCGTTTTGACAATTTTGCACCAAATATTCATGGTCATTGGTGATGTAATTCAATGCAGTTTACCTTTTTATTTGTTTTCAAAACTCGTTAAAACCTATTTCTACGGCCACGTCTTGACACCAACAGCCACATTTCAGTCGAAACTTGCTTCTACGGTACACGTGATTGATGCGTATAAAAAACAGGTTAATCGCAGAACGCCATTTTTCTCCTCACATTTGGCCCGTTTGCGTACTCACTTCTTCTATTCAAACTGTATAACCCATGTGAAATTTGATCGTGCTGTCAAGCATGCCTTCAGAATAATGCAAGAAATATAACGATATATGTTAAGATCTTTCATCAAACTATTCAGTTATGCGGGTATCTTCGATATCATTAAATTTTCCATTTCATTACCATGTAGAATTAGAGCTCCTTAGCCCTCAACCGTTTCTATCGACGGGAAAACCACGTACTGAATTTTCGCCTGTTGCGAAACCAGTTCTCGCATCCACTGCAGCATGCAAGTTGATCAACAATCGAGGTTTAACACCAGCAATATCAAGTTGAAGGGATTAACAGATCCAGCGCTCTCCTGGTAACAGAAACCACAATAGGAGGTCAAGCTCTTAACGTGATGCTAAAATTCCTTCCCTGATGATTACCGCAGCTCTAAATCAACTCCCTTCATCTAAGCATCAGGTTATTGGTCCTGCCTATGAAGAAGGGTCCGTAGGAGCAACGATCTCAGGACTTTGTTTTTGAAAGGGGTAGTAGTAGACGATGGTAAGAGATGCAGCTTTTGGGTGAAGAATTTCACATANCATCAAGACCCGGGCACTTCAATTACGTTGACTATGCAATACGTCTCGCACAACACATACGAACGCTTTATGCCAGTCCACCGCAGGACCAACGACCTTTGGGCTACATTCCAACCGCTTTGAGTATTTCAGCTCACGTTTTTGTGTCCTTTGCGTCTGACCACCACTGCAACCACCGCATGGCGGCCAGTTTCTCGTGGTAGGACGAGATCCTAAAACGTTCATCTTGGACGCCGCCGGCCGACACGACAGGGTGTCTCTCGATCGTATTAAACCTGCCACCATGGGCCGCAGGTCTAACGACGGGACTGTTTGATCTGATGAGTCCCGTCAACCTGGACGAGCCCAACCGTTACCAGCGACATTCTTGGAGACTGCTAGTGAGGCTGAAGCCAAAACATCACCAGTCACATCCGAGGTTCCGAATGTGCGATGCAGCGATGGCTGACGCAAGGTGAGGCAACCGTTAGTTTCTCTGATTTTGTTACCATCAGATGATTGTATACTCTCTCGTTGTAAGTGCATATCTGCACTTAATAGGATGTCACGTTTGTAGCGATAACGTTTACGTCGATGGACATGTCGCCCCATGTTAAACCGACGAGGGCATCCACCGGTGCTCATGAGCACCGTTTCCACCAGTTTTCTTAGTCTTATCCTCTCGCAGAAGAATCCCAGAGCCGAGACAATTCCACGGACACCTGCACGGCAACCATCTCATTTTATACTCAAATGTTTAGTTGCTTGTTCAGTGTGACTTGCAATACCCGTGTAGTATTTGATCGTGCAACCAAGCATGCCTCTCGAAGTTTCGGAGACATGCAAATATATGTGTATATAACGGTCTGGTGAAAAGACTTTACCGGCCACTGGGAGCTGTTCTGTGAGCCAGGGCTAACCCGCTTTTGAGAGGAGTACTACCGTTAGCTCTTTTACGCATTCGTAGTTCTTCTAAGGAAGAAATGCGCACTACACCAAACGAGCTTGTGTTTCGTTGCACGCTCCGCCCCCCAGGGCAGCCGATATCCCCATCAAGACCCGGGCACTTCAATTACGTTGACTATGCAATACGTCTCGCACAACACATACGAACGCTTTATGCCAGTCCACCGCAGGACCAACGACCTTTGGGCTACATTCCAACCGCTTTGAGTATTTCAGCTCACGTTTTTGTGTCCTTTGCGTCTGACCACCACTGCAACCACCGCATGGCGGCCAGTTTCTCGTGGTAGGACGAGATCCTAAAACGTTCATCTTGGACGCCGCCGGCCGACACGACAGGGTGTCTCTCGATCGTATTAAACCTGCCACCATGGGCCGCAGGTCTAACGACGGGACTGTTTGATCTGATGAGTCCCGTCAACCTGGACGAGCCCAACCGTTACCAGCGACATTCTTGGAGACTGCTAGTGAGGCTGAAGCCAAAACATCACCAGTCACATCCGAGGTTCCGAATGTGCGATGCAGCGATGGCTGACGCAAGGTGAGGCAACCGTTAGTTTCTCTGATTTTGTTACCATCAGATGATTGTATACTCTCTCGTTGTAAGTGCATATCTGCACTTAATAGGATGTCACGTTTGTAGCGATAACGTTTACGTCGATGGACATGTCGCCCCATGTTAAACCGACGAGGGCATCCACCGGTGCTCATGAGCACCGTTTCCACCAGTTTTCTTAGTCTTATCCTCTCGCAGAAGAATCCCAGAGCCGAGACAATTCCACGGACACCTGCACGGCAACCATCGGTCTCATGTTCGACATAATGCACGCACCAAAGGACGAGGAGATCCCGAGGTCAGACAATAATATTTAACCCTACCTGGCGAAGGTTCTGGACGAGGGTGGGAGCCGTGGGTATGGGATGCGGTTAGATTCACCATTTTGAACGGCGCACGTCGGGCAGGCAGCTCGGCTGCAGAGATGTGTGGGCCCAGCTAGGCCAGGGGATCACGTCTGCTGCATTCAGCTCCTAATAGTGTTTTTCAGGTGTCCGGCTCAAGGTCAGCTCCCAACAACTAACCCTCACAAGATCACCGAAAGAACGTCAAACTTTTCGATTGGCGATCGATTTCCAAGACCCCAGGACATCCGCTGGTTTCCGGCTTGTTCCCTATAGCCCCACTCAAATCCCTTCTCCGACTGACTTCTAGGAGGAAGGCCCCGTAGGGGAACATGGATTTTTTACTCCAAGTAGCTTGTTTAGCCGAATTTTGACCGACAAGCGCGGTTGCCATCTGCGCGGTACTCACGCACGCTTCGCTCTCGCGCTCCTATCAAAATATACTCAACTGCTATCGCTTCCGACTGCCTTCTCACTGTACCGGTCAAGTTCCAGGGTTGCCAGCATTGCACTCATACCAAGTCAAGTAAGCGCAAGTAAGCACAAGTGGTCGCAAAAGTTAAGGGCAAGCGAACCTAATACGCAGTTCGCGATAAGACAATCGGATCTACATTTTTACTTTGGTTTGTGCGTCATTCTTATGGCTAGAGCGGGAGGTGAAGGCAAAAAGTGTAAATAAAGACCTTCTGCTTTGGTAGAGAACTGAAGCGGAGGTAAACTTCTAAAATGCCTGTTACTTTCTTAGTGACCATAAGAGCGACTGTTTCATGTTTTACGCACCCCGTGCCACTTTTCGGTCGACAAGTTACATTTTGAGCATTGAATCGGAGAAACGCCGACCCCAAAACATCACAATTTTTGGGCAAGTTTGTCGGAGTGCAACACAGTATCAAATTAATAACGGGCTGTGACCACTAGATATTAAACTAAAACGGATTCAACGATTTCTACATAGGAATTAGCCGAAAGTAGAGGTAGATCGGAAAGAACATTGACATAAAGATACAGTAACAGAAATAATTTGAAGTAGCTTCATATTCGCGTGCCCAATAAAATTTCAGAATTATTTTGAAAAACATTGAGTCTGTTGAACAGTGGCAGTCAACTGCGCGACCGTAATAAATGAGCCTAGCTTTTCTCACTTTATGTTAAACCATATCCAGCTGGGAAACCGATGCAGCAACTTGCTGCCCCCTACTTAATAATAAAGCATCAGGCTCTAAAATATTCCCTACAGCCACCATAAAACATCACCTCTGCCTGCTAGAAAATGATTCCTGCAAATATTCGACACCCAAGCTGATGGACATGCAAGTAAAATTCTGCGCGAATTTATCTGCAGAATCAAGCGGCCAGTGTGACAAAAGGGAGCATGCTGTGACAAATGCGACCGTTAGTTCTTAGCGGAACACGGTGTTGTCCCTCCGGATAGCTTGTTCAATCGAGCGTTACCCACCCGACGCTGTCGCCTTTTACGCATTGCTCAAGCACTATCCGCTCGCATGCTGCTATTTGATATACTTAAACTCCTACCATTGTTCTTGCACCGGTCGAATGTTAGGGTTGCCAGTATCGCAATCGCACAGAGCCGAGTGACGGTGGCGCACGAGTGGTCACAACGGTTAAAGACAAGCAAAATTAATGCTAGGTCTGTGCTAAGACATCCGGTTTTACAAATTCTCTGTCAGCCATGTAGTGGCCTCGTGAATCTTATCGGTGATCTATATAATGGTAGCGCTGGCCTGAGATTTTTGCAAAAGGCACATGAACAAATGTGCGGGAAGCACATAACAGAGGTTTCTCAGTCATCAAGCCAGAGGACCTCTCATGGCAGCTGCGAAATATACAAGCAATATTGATTTGCAGCTTTCCGAATATAAATATCCAGACCTTATAGTCCTGTTTGGATAGAAACAATTCCCCAATGCTCTGGCGATAATCCGATCCTGGAAAGACGATGTATCCCTTTCCATACCATGCTCAAATTCCTTCCACGACACCTCGAGCACGTGGTCGTTACCACAATAGTGCGGGGCGCTGTCATTCCACCGCTTTGGCCGGCGCACATCGGCCGGGCAGCTCGGCTGCAGCGGTGTGCGAGTGCAACTAGGTTGGCGGATTACACCTCTTGCGTTCACTCCAAAACGGTGTTTTTCAGGTTGGGTGGCCAGCACTCGGTCAGCCCCACCCATTAACACTGTTGTGGTAAACAGCACTGTAGCTCATAAGTTCATGTGCACCACTTTGTACTGGCTTCCTCTTGCTCCTTCCCAAAATTCTTCTAACAAATCCATACAAAAAGAACTCACGAATGGTCAGCATTTTTATTGGCATCTGATATGAACTGACGTTCACAATGCATATTGACACCCGAAAACAGCTGAAGACCGTCGTTTTTCATTAACCTCTATTCTCATCTGCGGAATTTGGCAATATACCGATGCTCCTGGTAACAGTTCTTCACNAAATATTCCCTACAGCCACCATAAAACATCACCTCTGCCTGCTAGAAAATGATTCCTGCAAATATTCGACACCCAAGCTGATGGACATGCAAGTAAAATTCTGCGCGAATTTATCTGCAGAATCAAGCGGCCAGTGTGACAAAAGGGAGCATGCTGTGACAAATGCGACCGTTAGTTCTTAGCGGAACACGGTGTTGTCCCTCCGGATAGCTTGTTCAATCGAGCGTTACCCACCCGACGCTGTCGCCTTTTACGCATTGCTCAAGCACTATCCGCTCGCATGCTGCTATTTGATATACTTAAACTCCTACCATTGTTCTTGCACCGGTCGAATGTTAGGGTTGCCAGTATCGCAATCGCACAGAGCCGAGTGACGGTGGCGCACGAGTGGTCACAACGGTTAAAGACAAGCAAAATTAATGCTAGGTCTGTGCTAAGACATCCGGTTTTACAAATTCTCTGTCAGCCATGTAGTGGCCTCGTGAATCTTATCGGTGATCTATATAATGGTAGCGCTGGCCTGAGATTTTTGCAAAAGGCACATGAACAAATGTGCGGGAAGCACATAACAGAGGTTTCTCAGTCATCAAGCCAGAGGACTTCTCATGGCAGCTGCGAAATATGCAGTAATACGTAGATGGTAACAAACAAGAAAACTGCGGCAACTAGAGCAAACATTTGGAGGGTAAATAAACCAACTCAAAGGGCTAAGATCACTAGCATGGTGGATCTGGAGACATGAACAACACGGTGGCGAAGCCAAATACTCAGGTTTGCCAACACGACGGGAACCCCTGTTATAAAGTGCTCTCTGTTAACAGAGGGTATTCTGCAGCTAATCAGTCACGCAGCCGAACACCCAGAAACGAAATCGGATCAAAATGTGACAAAATACTAGAGTTATTTGGTCCACCAGTCCATGGGATTATTAATTGAACGTCCAGGATAGTTAAGTGGATTAAGGCGCTGACCACGCTCCCTTTCTGCCGAACTCGGAAATTCATGCGAGCGAGATTCTGTTTCGGCTGCAATCAACAGCATGAGGAAAAATGCAGCGAGAAATAAACTACACCACCTTAACCAGCAAAGTCTGGCGAAACAGTTCCAAACAAAACTGAACCGAGGAGGACGAAAAATTCTTGTCAATAAGTACGCCTCCCTGGATTTGAGTATAGCGAAATGTGAACGGTTAGTAAATGCCCAGGGCCTAGGAGACAAAGAAGATGAAATACAGCGGGTCAATATCTGCTTTCGAACTTCAGAGACTGTCGTCGCACAGGTTTAACCCTGGCAGGAGATGTAAAATGTAACGTTAAGCACTGTGGATGCCGAAACGGTCGGTGCCCCAGACAGGTAGGGCAAAAAAAGGTTCTAGCGGTGAGTCATCTGCCCAAGTAAGGGCGGCGGTGGTGCTACGTTATCTTGCTTGCAGCCCCAAGTAGGCGCCAAATGATCCGACAGTGTCGGCACCAACTTTCTAAGGCGTGAACGGAATAGCAATCAGATATTTGGCTTGCGGCCAGCTACGGGCGTCATACCACAGATTTATCAACTCCAGTCAAACAAGATAACCCGATCAAGTTATAGCCCCGCCAACAGATGCTGAAGTAACCATGCCTTCACTCTAGCTATTCGCATGATACAGTCCACGGGAAATAGTTGTCTTCGAAGACACCGTTATTCTTCATTGTTTCGGTCAATGCGCTTGCCATGTGCATGTGCATGACCTTCAGCAGGCGCTCACACGAGCTAGTCAAAAGGAATCTCACGAAAGTTATTCTTCACCCTTAGGCATTCAGTCACAGCCCCCATTACTATAATGCCCTGCTGATGTCAACAGACCACGGACATCTTAACGTTATTACTGGTAAATGCGTTATCTAAATCAAAAATAGCAAAAAATGAGGCTATACAGGGTTCACACCTGGCTGTAGTCGTTTAGAAGTTGGGCTTTGTTAACTAAACTGAGGAATTCGAAATGCAACCAGGCGCTGAACTAATAGCTGATGCCCTCGAGTACAATGGTGGGAAAGTGGAATATTCAAACATGTAACATTAAGAGCCAGTCGCAAGGCATGGTAACGGTTCCAGCTGATTCTTGCTACCGCGCAAGCGCATCAAGCAGCTAAAATATCCTTAAAACTTACGCCTACTTAACGCCATCTTGACGCGATCAAACGGCTAATAAACAAGCAAGAATAATTAATTCCAAAGCCACTTCAAGTGGTGGGTGCGGTCTTGCTTCCCGGGCAGCACGATTATCACTCGGAGTGTGGCGCTTACAGTTGTTTGTGTGTTTCCCTCGCCGTCCTCCTGAGTAACCCCAGATGAACCGAAAGCTGGGCACTCAGGGCATAGTCAGCCGCAAACTAGTTAGTGCCGGTAGACAATGACAGTGTTCACCAAGCTTTTAATTAACCAGTTATCACCATTCTACATATTCTGACCTTCTGAGTTTCACGATTCGTGCTCAATTAAAGCTTTATGATCTCAGTATGGGACGTTAGATCACCTCACACATTCCCTCCCTGCCAGCACAGCCAACACTCTCACTTCCCGGTTTCTTAGCCGCCTCAAACCGATTTCCGTCGTCACAAACGCATCACGTGAAACTCATACGTATATCGTGGGAGGCATTATAGAACGATTAATGCCGCTATCACGAACGGATCGAAGTACCTCCTCTCCTCCCCTTGGCTAAATAAAAATAATAAAACCACAGAATAAATTAGGCACCCTATATTTAAGTCAACATGGCACTAGTTTGTTCGCTGAGCTGGGCAATTTGACTGCAATCAAATGAACAAACCAGTGCCATCTTGTTGAACCTTAGCTGCGAGAAATAACTTCATTCTACAACCTGATATTAAGTCATCATTTACAAGCAGCTACTTTCCCGTTGGGTTTGCTCATCTCCATAATTGCCATCTGAAGTAGATATTTGGGATAATGAACCTCTAAGCGAGCGCTTTGCAACTGTCTGTCACATTGTGCACTAAAATTTTGTATTTAAACGAATCTGAGGGCACTTTGGCGATTGCGGCAGTTTGACCAAACTCTCCAGTTATGCCATTACGATTAACATGAAGATAGTGAGGTCATCACATGACTTTGACAACAGCCTGCGCTAAACGTCCCATGTCGTGAGTTGTCATCGTGGAGATTATATAGCTACTGTTTTGTTATTCTGGCATTGTAAGGATCATCTCCTCAGACATAAAAATTATCTTGATTTTTCTGATCATTGAAATTAACGTTTTGATTAGTGTTTAATTACTTTGCTGTTTTTCGCCTAAGCTTGCACAGTCACATTTCCGGCTCAGACCTGCCCTTATCGTGAACTCTTTCATTCTACATAGCATAAATTCAATCGGCCTGCTTAGTTGCCTCGAGGGCAGATACACCTTTCTGCCTGTCTACTCATTTCTCTATCCACAAGTTTCCTTACCCATCAACATCAACCTGTTGTTCAGACGTAAATTAAGACTCCGGATGTTTCGGTTCAAGTTACATTTTAGTATCTTATTTAATTTATCCAGTCATTTAGCAGCTGTCATCTGTCATAGTGTATTACTGTTTTGTTGATATACCTTCTGGCCCATTTTGCAGACTCATAACCTGCTCCCCACCGTTGATGCTTACCTAGTATTGTGAAGTATTCAGAAGTTGCGTCTTTCTACAGTAATTCTTAGCATTTCCCTCACAGGAACTGTGCCAACCCCATTACACGCAGTATCCTGTCATCACCGTAGTTGTAACAGCTACAAGTGGTCACCTTTCACAACCTTACTTAGATTTTTTTCCTAAACTAAATTTCCAGGCAGCAGCAGGATGGCTCATGGTATTCAGCAGCAAGCCAGACGTGCCATTGGCAGTGTTCGCGCAACTAACTCTGCAAGACGCACCAAAGTTGGCACCCGTTTGGGAACAATGAGCCACTGCTCTGTAGTAATTAATGACTTAGTGTGAGGCCCATGACAGGGCGCAAATCTTCGAAAGAAGACTATCTAATTTAGTGGATCATGTTAACAATTTGGAGCGCGCTATCTCAAAGCTTGCACCCCTTTCCCACCTCATCGACCTTGAAACACGGCTGGAATACCATGACCTGGTGGCCGCTGGCAACTTCCCGGATGTGCAGGCGTCCAAAACATCCAGTAGAGTGGACAGATCATATAAAGTTATTGTCTTTAACATCCCTGATCATATTCCTATGAATTGCCTTAGAGATCAACTCATGGTTGCTAGCGGTATGGCGCAAGTACCTTGTGTAATGACGAGGCTGCGGAAGCGGACACAGTGTCATATTTGCCCCCTCATGGTGCAGTTTCAGACAAAGATTTTAGCTAAACTCTTCATCAGCAAGCAAAGCGTTATTGCTGCGACTACGCCATTTAAAAACAAAAATAACAATAGACAAAACACCTCTCCAGAGGGAATCTTTTGCCAACGCTTCGCGCAACTCCAGCCACACCCATGCGATTTCCAAGTTGCCACTACCAAACATTGCAAGGCCCGCAACAGCTCTGTTGCCTAAAATAAGCATCTTGTCTCCTAAACATTCACCCGTTCACCGGCTCAACAGAAGTTCATTAGATCCAATACCGTCCACTGGTTTACGCTGCACTTTTGTAGACCTAGACATATCGAGCTCGCCCCCCCATTTCAGCTCCCTTCCAAACTCCCCCACCTGGGCAACAGCAGCACAACGTCACCTTGTTCAGCTAGGGTCAACTACCCTTCCACCTCACACGCGCTCTATAGCACGATTGCCAAGGCCAGTACCTCCAGTTCTCCGTCATACTCCAACCTGCCCCCACGGGCTGCAGGCCCCCAAGTGACTAATGATGTGCTTGATACCCAGGAATGCGACTTTTCTCTAACCAACGATGCAGCGACCCTCGTCAATAGAAGTCCACGTAGGATACAAGCCTCTTCCACCTAAGATCCCTGCCAAGCCCATAAAGAATAGGACGGTGCTATGTCCGGTTCCGTTAGATCTACCATGGTCACATAGCTCAGCCCCTTCAGGGGGTATGGCTAACTTCGTTAGAAATTAACCTCTTCATTTCAACGCCACAAAGAAACCCCGCAGCATTACAAACCATCTCTGGCTACCCCATAGGACGACGTTATTTAATAATCATGACTTCAACCCGGGTTACCGCTCCAGAACTGAAACTGATTTGAGTAGTGCTGGCCCGTCACCTGTTTCCCAAACGTACGTATGAACCACATGGAACTCTGGACAACACAACATTATTCCGAGTTACCCTTGACTGACCATCTACAGCCTATAAACACTGCTTAGGCCGACCTGCCAACGCCGACTGTCCCACTTTCCCAGACCACATCTCGTGGCTTCCAGTCAACCAAAAGTCAGGCCTTCCAACATCCTGCCACCTATCGATTTGCTCCAAATGCCGTCAGGATACCCTTCATTTTACCCGGTTTTTCCCTCAGCCATACCACACTCCCAGCCTGCGTTGCGCAGCCTATTAACGCCCCAACAAACGCACATTGCTTACCGCCTATACCAATGAACAGGTTGAAACCTACCGTAGCTTAGAATCAGGCGTGACAGGACATGATCACCCAAAGGCCTTACCACCAACATCCATTCTTCCTTGCTTGTCTCGCAATGACTTCCCACCCCAAATGAAATCATACGTCCATGATGACATTTACTCTAGTTATCCACATTCACATGCCACTACTACTGAGCCATTGTTTTGTTACTATTGAATGCTCGCTCGATACTAGATAAGGAGCACACGCAGCGCTTGTTGGTGTATACGCGTAGATGTGATTTCATTCTTATCAATGAGACATGGCTTACCGACAATACCCCCGACAGAGACATTGCTTTAATTGGTTAAAATGCTTTTGGGAAAGACAGGATAAATAAGCGTGGGGGGGCTGTCTCATATACACAAGAGACACCCTTTCAGCCTCATGGTACAATCATCCTACCTTTAATAAATTGAAAGATTCTATCTGGCTGACTGTGGCTATCAGGCATCAGGACATACTGATCAGTTGTGCTAACCGTCCCTCTAGTACGCATTGGCCAGAGCTCTTACCGCTAATTGACGCGTTTAACGCGGCCGCAGACCTTCCAGGCCTTAAAATAGTAGCGAGCGACTTCAACACTCAAGAGATTTGTTGGTCTTCTTTCTCCTTCCAAAATACTCTTCTGCGTTTCTTTCCAGTGTACGACTGGGTGGGTGGACACAGCATGTTTCATTACCCACAAGGGCCGACAGTATTCTAGATCTTATCTTCACAACTGGCGTAACACAGGTGCGCACATCCATAGACAACAAACTACGCGGATCTGACCATTCCCAAATTGTCTGCAAGTTCTCAGTTTCGACGTCCGTTATCTCCTCCTCAGCTTCCACTAGACCATACCACAGAGCCTCATGAAGCCATCTTCCCTCCATAATTCGTAGCCGAAATTGGGACAGTTTCTTTCTATCGGTGGATTCCAAGTTGGCTCCAATCAATTTTACGGATTTCTGAGTGTGCGCTTTAATCTACTCACTCCAACCCAGTATGGCACAATCCCTAAAGGCTTGAGCACCCTGGACCGTCTCAAAAAAAGCATTCTTTAATCCAGACAAGATTCAAAAGAATAAAAGAATTTGCTCTGATATCGCAAATAAACCGTCTGTCTAGGGAGATCAAGGCACGTTTCGATCCTATTCAAAAGGCGAAGGAACTTCAAGCGTTACGCTCTACCAACAAGGCTGCAGCACTGGCAAAACTACTGATAACTAACAACTTCCTACCTATTACGCACATCACGTCAGTCATATTCAGGGGCACGTGCGCAAATGACCCTCTAATGATTTCAGAGGTCTTCAGTGATTACTTCGCCGCCTCTATGATATCTGACGACAACACCATTTTACCGGGAATTCCGCCAGCCTCCTCTGCTTCTCCTCCAAGATTCTCTTTTCACCGAAGTGATAATATACCAGTACCGTCAAAGGTGAGACGTCCGACCGAACGAACTTCCCCCAGCCCTCTTCGAATTTGGGGTTCAGACATCCCTACAGTTTTGTACAATCTATTTAATCCTTTTTTAAATTGCGGCACTTTCCCCCACCAATGAAAAATTTTCGTCATTGTTCCAATTCACAAAATCGGTTCGAAGCGGGAGCCATCTGATTACAGACCCAACAATCACACCCTAGATGTCTCTCGCACTATGGAAAGAATAATAAAAAGTAAGTTAACAATTTACTTATTAGATCATGACCTCATTAACGCCGGCCAACATGGTTTCCTTCAAAGTAAATCATGTTCTACGTGCATGACTGATTTCCTAAACGTGGTGACGAAGGCTGCCAATGACGCAAAGTCGGTGACTGTGATTTTCTTAGATATGGCAAAGGCTTTTGATCGCGTATTCCATCGCAAGCATCTCATAAAAGTCACGACCTACAGTATAAAAGCCCCCTCCTGGCTTGGTGCACCTCTTATTTGGCCTCTAGAATGCAGGTAGTGAATGTAAATGAAACCCTATCCTAGCCTCGTCCGATTGTTAGTGGGATTGTTTAAGGAAGCGTACTAGGTCCACTAATGTTTCTGCTATGCATCAACGGCATTTTTCATATCGTAGGCATGGTATTCCTTTCGGTTTGCAGATGATATAAAAATTGTAAACACGTTTCCCCCTGGTGACATCAACAACATCATAAATAATGTAAAAAAAATGGTCTACTTTTGCTTGATTCATAATGCGCAGCTTGGTAAATGAAATTCTTGCCCCGCAAAAGCGGCATACTTGCATGCAAATGCCTCCTTCCCGCAGTAATTTTTGAGATTAAACAATAAGTCATTAATTCCCCTTACAGTATCATAGACCTGGGTTTGCATTACTCCAGCGCATTCAATTTCCCACCGGGATACAAGTTCCGAAAGCTAGGAGACTAGTTGAGTTGGCGCACAGAATCTTTATAAACCAGGAAAGCAAGTTGTTTTTATATATAACACAAGTGAGACCTATCCTGGACTACTGTTCCACAGTGTGTTCCAACATGCAGCAGAGTGACAGACTGGAGATTGAAAATGTTCAACGAACATTAAAAAAACGACTTTTGGGCTACTCTTCCTCGCTAAACTACACGGAAGGTTGCATTAAACTATACATTGATACCTAATGGCTGCGTTGAGTTCAAATCAACCTCTCCATTTTTCACAGGATTATTATTAAAAATGTGTGCATTTCTGCCCCCAAATAAAAAATAACTTTTCCTATGGCTTGCGTCCAGCTGAGTTCTTGGTGTCAGTTCCCATGTCCAGCACAGCACTTAAGAAAAACCTTCAAAATCAAATATTCCTCACTGTGGAATAAACTAACCCTACATATAAGGATGACTTATCCTGCATCCGTATACTTTATAAACAAAATTAAGAAGGCAAAAGCCTTAAAAAATTTGTTAAACATGGACGATCCTTTCACTTCAATAGAAAGAGCCTATGAATCGGGCCTAGGGTATTGACTGAATATAACGCTCGAAGTCTTATCTCAACCCAATCAGCAAGGTCTAGCCATTTTTTATTCTTATTAGTTTTCAAAAGTAAAAATCACTGTGGATATAGGCAGAAAAACCGTAAATGAAACAAGCCAGTGCAGATTTCCATCTGATTTTCTACCCCGTTTAGTGCGCATGTAGCAAGAAATATAAAAAAACACATACTAACATCGCGTTCTTCTTTACTCCCAAACTAATATTTAATGTCCCAATCTTAGCCCGTACTTACGCAAAAATTTGACTGTTAGGCCATTCCAAGTGAGAAGTTCGGCATAACCTTATGCCTCCTTCTACATAACACTCATCATTTCTCGTTCGTTGATTTCCACGCACCATAACCCTTAGCTGAAAAACCTCCAGACCGCCATCTCTCGTCTTTTCCCTTCCAGTTAGGTGCGTTTGCACTCGTGTCTCGCCAAGAGTCTACCATCCAGGTTTTGGCTCATACTCGCACGTCTCCACACACCGTGAAAGCAAGCTGAGCCACGGCTCAGATCAACTATCCCAGGACGAACAAATACAACCTGCCCCACGTCCGCGATGAAGTGGAC